>CAXHWN010000749.1:0-17500 GCA_964020975.1 Hermodice carunculata | reverse complement strand
GTATTGTTTTTCATGTTCTCTCTACGCTTTAAATCTTACACGTTTTAATGATATTATTGTCCGTGACACTGTATCCAGAGCACACGTATCTTCGGTGTTTCTAATCCGGCTAGATCGCTCTCTACTTTCCTTTTATTTAAGACTGTTTAACGTTGGGTTCTTTCAAACATATTCTCGTTGATCAGTGTTGATCGTATTTTTAGCAAATTATTATCCTTTTCATCTGTAATATTAGTCGAGGTTACGATATTTTTTTTTTCAAATTCTGAGAGTTGCATTGTCAAGGAGTAGTGGATTCACTTAACTACCTTATCCATCACACAAATTATAATAAACCAAATACCACCCAACATACACTGGCGTATCCCGTGATAAGATCCGTTTAACAGATTTCGGGTACTTTCAAATCACTAGCTCATTTTAGATTTTATGTAATGTAATGTGATTTTTTTTATTTGTCGTGCCTATGTGCCTTTCTGTTCAGCATTACTATATAATTTATGATACATCTGTTTTGCTGCTTGTATGTATTTCATCCTTGGCAAAAATTCTGGTTATAAGTAGGATGAGAGACTATGCGCGAGACTTGTTAGTAGCAGGCACAGGTGTAAATCACTATATTTTTGTTAACAGACATTGCAAAAGAGAGAGTATGGTTGGGACTTCATCGTAGAAATGAGCAAGGGAAATTTGTGTGGCAAGATGACAAAACGGAGGTAGGTAAAGGTTGGACGTTTTTATGGAAAATGACAAGGACTATTAAAACAGAAATTTCTAATCGCATTCTAAAATCAGCGAATGTTCCATAAGGAAGGATGATCAGCTTATTTGTGTAACATAGTCACAAAATACATCAATCACCTACCATTCCTACCCTTTAAATACAGATGCTCAAGCAAAATTGTTAGGATTTTAAATGTGTTATTTCGCCTTTTTTTCCAACATTTACTATTCAAGTATTTACATATAGTCTAACGGTTATCATATTGTCATTCTCCTTTTGAAATAAATGTGTCCAAAACATGCACAAAATAGTGTTTCATGAATTAAAGTGCCACCTCAAACTAAGATGAGCATTTTCTTACCATGATAGTGCAGAGTTGTGCTAACACGAAAATGACGCATTTGAATTTTACAAAACGCCCAAAATAAGTAAGCCAGCGTTTGAGCGCCGCAGACTCAAGTAATCTTCATGTCCATTTCGGAATGCCTTACAAACAGGCAAAAAAAATGTTTTAATCTCTAGGTGCTACTGGTAAATATAGTGCAGAGCAAATAATCACTAACAATCTATAGGTATATATGTACCAATGCATGAAAGCCATTGTTCCTTCAGCCACTCTGGGCGTTTTGGGCAGACAGAGAGCCCTCGGAGGCCACCAACAAGAATTGCGCGCTGCAACTCAGGGGGAACGGCAGGAAAAGACGTTGGGCCGCGGCAGAGTGCGAGACCAAACTTGCATATGTCTGTGACACTGTGGCTGGTATGCTCAGTAAAAAAATCTGACGTTTCTTTTATGTCTCGTTTCAACTATCCATGTAATGGGGCCCCAAAGTTAAGACTGAAATCACCTATCACGGATTCCTAAATTTTTGTGAAAATGTTTTTATTGTCAAATTTGTATATGCCTTACTTAACAGATTGCCGACAAATGATTGTGTTGACACTACTATTAAATTGTGTGGGGCACAATGTGCGATAGCCACTGTAAATGTTTAATACATCCAATGTTGTATTAATTTATCATTGAAAATAATGAAATCCGGCATTCCATTTTCAGTTGCTTGGTGACGGGAGTCCAAACTTATTTTTGCATATCAGTAACATCGCAAACTAATTGCACATTATATAGTTGATTCTTTGGGCAAGAGACCACAGAGAGAACTATTACAGACGAATTGACCAACAGTAATAATGAACCACCCAAATTGTCCTACTCTAACATGTCTATAGTGCGAAATATATATATATATATATATATATATATCAATTGAACATGTACTCAGTTCTCCTGGAAACAAATTGAGCGATGTGAAAGTCATTATCAAGTTGTTATTATCATTGAAGAAGAATATATAGTCGTATCGTCAAACATCAATTATAAATTGAACTGAATGAGGAGGAAAGAATAACTTGACATCCTTTTAAGATGGTCTGACTTTGACTTTGTGGTTTTGTTTTGGTATATAGAATAATGTGCATTTTATGTTCCATTTTGCAGACAGAGAAGGAAATACAAAAACCACGACGCCCTTGCCTACTGGTAAGTTTGAAAAGTGCATACAGTACAAGTATATGGAAGCGAGCTTGGCCATAACGCATATTGCAAGCCAACAGAGATATTACACAGGTGTTACTCGTTGACGAGCTTCTACTACGCATGGACAAGGCAAATTATCAGAATTTCAGTCTTTACCACACATTGCCCAAAATATGTTTTTCACCACATGTAGTTGAGCTTCAGCCACTGGTAGTGGAGCGGGGGGGGGGGGGGGAGTACTTCATGTAGGGTTGTACTGGGTATGTGCCGAGCGAAAAGTCCTATTTTCATTACTCCCAGGATTACAAAAGCCCCCCAAAATTCACACAGCTGGATTAGGATAGGGGTAGAAATTATTTGAGTAGGCTAAATATGCCTTATTCATTTTTCAAACAAATGTATAGATCATGGATATAGGCTGGAGATATAGGATATAATTAGTAAGCTTTTTTGAGGGGGGGATCTTTGTGAGAAGTAGGAATATGCTGAAATGCTGGTCTCCAGAATGCACCAGGATGCACCAATACAGCACACCTTTCAACACATTACAGGATTTGAAAAGGGTACCTGTTTACATCTGGTGTAGGATTAAGATAGGGTATTGTGTAAAAATGTCCGAGGCATACACCCTGATATTGAGTACGTGCCCCCCCCCCCCTTCCGGTATTGGAAAAACGTTTGGGCCCTTTTGCCTTAAGACAAGCAAACCAATCATTCAGGTTCTCACAAGCATTAATGGTATTATAACAGCCAATCAAATCTGAGTCTGTACAACGTGTAGCACGTGTAGCAGAAACATGCAATTTCTACAAGGCGTGGTCAAGGCAGCCAAAAAAAAAAAAATCTCTACAACGCTTGGTCGAGACTTGCAATTCGGCAAAACGTGTCGTCGAGGCAGATTACGGTCTCCAGAACGTGTAGTCGAATTGTTACAACTCGTATTGCAAAAAAAAAAAAAAGGCTGAACGGTATCGAATTTTGCTTTTCAACAAAGCACAACAGCGCGTTACTTATTTAATTGAAAAGCAGCTCTGAAGTAAATTTCCTAATCGAAATTCCACCTTTTTGGAAATAGAAGTTACACCAGCCTGTTGTCAGCCCGCCTTTGTACCGTTTGGCGCATCGCCATGATCGTACATTTGCCAGCCTGGCGCACCATCGGAAACAACACCTATGGGTTGCTATTGCTTCACATTGCCGAAAGGTAACTTTCATTGGGTATCTCGGAAACGCTTAGTAGAGACACCAAATTTTTTATGGTCCCTCGGCTACGTATCGCCGAGACCATTGATCTCTCAAGATCATTAGTGATTGGGCAGTTTTGCCACACACTATGGGAAGCATACTTGTCTCCACTCTGCCTCATCGGGGCTCAGCGCCGCATTTTAGAAGAAAATTTCCTCGGCCACGTGCAGAGGAGACTGTAGTCTTTTTTGCTGGTTCCACTGCGCGTTGCCGAGCGTCGACTGCGCGTAACAGAGACTGTGATCTGATTGGTTTGCTCGACTGTGCATAGTGGAGGCTGGGCTACGCTTAAGTCCGATGAGTTTTGGCCCTGTTGGTTTGCCATCAGTGCCTAGGTCTTACGCGAGGCAAGCCTCCGCTATGCATAGTCGAGGTTCGGCGACGTGTTGCAGACAATCCAATCAGACTGTAAATGGATTAACATTAATGGAGTTGAATAAGTACCAGTTTTAAATATTATATTCCGATGTGTTGAGACCTTTCAATATTGATATTCTGCCCTAGAACATTTATAAACACCTCAGTTACTGAGCATAATGAATGATGCAAACAAGGAGGTCTAGGAGAGTGGGTTAGGAATACATCAGCAGAGCATACGGATATTATACGCTTTGGCACTTGTGTTTCAGCTTCATGGGACCCCCGCTGTGGCCAGCTATGGAATCTGGACAGGCTGTCAGACAATTGCTACCTGTTTTCCCAGGAGTACACAACCTGGAATGATGCAAGAGTCACCTGCGAGTCCCAGAACTCTCACCTCCTTAGCATTGTCAATCCACATGAGCAGGCTTATATAACAGGTAGCGACTCACTACCTCCAATAGGTCTCAAACATAAAACAATAACAGAATAAAGCCATTCAGTGGCGGGCGGGTGTCCATACCTTTATTTAATTCAAGTGTGTTGAACCCCAAAATGAAAGACTCCTCTGTTCCAGAACTGTTATAGCCTCCATTTCTTGTGTTTTATATTTCACAGATGTTTAAAGCTGCATCATTTAGAGCTGTGGTGCTTCGGTAACCGTAATTAAAGCAACTGAAATGCTATATTCAACTTTTTTCGCAAACCATGAAAAACGACATCAAAATCTATCATAATGAAACTAATTTTGGTGGTACGTCATAACAGCCTTTGAAATGTTGCTTTCAGAAAATGTTTACATTATTGCACTTGGTGAGTGAAATATAAAATTTACGGCACAAATGGAAACAATCTGTGATAACCCGCTGGACAAGTGATGTTTCATGATTCATTAATAACTTGGTACTTGGTATAGAGCATACAGTTGCATTACATTTGAATCTGACCGAGTCTGATTGAAATATTATACGATATATATTGCTTTTTATTATTTTTTTTGGACAAAATTAATATATATATATATATATATATATATATATATATATATATATATATATATATATATATATATATATATATATATATATGTATATATATGTATGTATATATATATAAATAAATGCCGACTCAGTCAATATACTGCAGTACCGTGTTGATATGGCACTCGCACATAACTACCTCCATTGAACCATTCTTTTGGGGAATGGGGATTTGGTCAAGTGGATATGTGCGTTTCCCACTTCAGCTAGGCGATTGGTGCCAAAGGTTGCAGGTTCGAGTCCCGCTCGTTCCGAACATGAAATATATATATATATATATATATATATAGAGAGAGAGAGAGAGAGAGAGAGAGAGAGAGAGAGAGAGAGAGAGAGAGAGAGAGAGAGAGATTGATAAATATTAATATAAATATATTAATAAAAAAAAATAAACTCGTATTTTATTCATAAATCACAGTTGCAGCCCCGCACCATAAACTGACAACATCAATGCGGGCGTTCCGAGTTAGGGATTTTTTTTAACACCAGGCTTCGCATGGTAGATTTTTGCCCTCCGCGCATGCCCGACATGCCTGGTAACGCAATTACGTGGTCAAGCTTTCCCGGGGTAATAGTAGGCCGTGACCAACACAGCGTGACAGCCAAACCCATACGAGAATCGACGTGCAACAGTGATCGTTCAGTTTCAGTGAACATGGCGGGAAATACGGACGACGGAGGAGCGGCGATTAACGTGATTGAACAGACGGGAAATGAACTATACGACAAATTTTCAAAGATGAAAGTGGTTGACCTTAAGAGGATTCTAAAGATTCGCGGAGTGCAGGGTACAAATATGTGAAGAAAGACCTAGTTGAGGAGAAAGATGATACCATGGACGTGCGGAGAGCTCGGTTGGAGTTTCCCGATGGGAAGAAGAAGGTGGCTTTGCCATACATATCTTCGATAACCTCCTGGACAGAAGACCTGAAAGCAATGCCAGTGCTTAAGATGCCCCATGTCATCGCCTACCTAATAAGCAAATGTGACTGGACACCCAACAATGTTCAGAAGTGCCGCGAATCCAGGGGCTACCAACTTGCGGAACAGGCGCACATCCATGGGGTTAAGTTACACGTGCTGTCGAACTTTGTTTCATGCAAACTTTTGTATGTGAAGGCACTTTGTACAAGACAAACCTCGCAAGGCGAGGCACCGTACCAGGTCTGGGGAATAGTCACGGAAGAAGGGGTCATCCATACCGGATGGTGCCAGTGTACAGCGTAAGAGGGCTTTAATGTTAATTATTCGATATTTATTTATTGTTTAATGTCGCCAATCTTAAACAAATAATAATAGCTGATCTGAAAATACTTGAAGGCCTACAGTGTGCCAGTGATCAGGTAACAAAGTTTGCAGACAGTGTAAAGCGAATTTAGGTCAGGTGCTTTACTGTTAATTTCTGATTGCACCCGTCAAGCGCTAATCTGGTTAGTGGTCAGCCAAGCGCGAGGATCTTCAAAGCACTGGCAGAAGTGCGCCCCAGGCTAATCCCTCAGAACTCACCGAGTCTTAATGCATGGTTAGTTGTGCCACAATGCAGGCCCCGTTTTGTCTCAGGTTTTGTGCCAGTATTTTTCATGGTGACCGTGTTTTCTGCTATCTGAGGTACATCCTGGTATCTTACAGTTGTACACTGGCATGCTTTCTTGGAGTTACACTTGTAGGTTATTAAAATAACCGGCGTTAAAAAAATGATACCAACTTTCCCGTGTTAACACAATGGGGCAAAATGGCGAGACTTGAAAGTGTCCCCCGAGACTTGCAGAAACGTCCGCGACATCGCGGGAACATAGTAGTCAGCGCCACTGGTGGCAAATATTGTCCCTATCTCGGAACTAAGCTATTACATAAAGTCAGAATAGCTTTGGTCCAAATTAGCTAGTACTGTGAGCTACCGCTGCAACGCAGCGATCGCACCCCCGCTTTCTACTTGGCAACTGGCCCTTTTCCGCTGCTGGGTAGGTCACTCGATCCTCAGCCGTCTCGCACGGTTCTGCCATGGGGTTGTGCGTTGTTTTTCTGCAATCTCCCAGCTGTAATGTGGAAATTACGTGGGCACTGGGTGTTCTGGTGTCGGACCTTTAGCCCCAACAAAATGTCTTGAAGAAATCCTGTCACATTTTCCTGGTGGTTCATAATCTTCTGGTCTTTTCATAATATTCATCCACTCCCATCGTTTCAATGCTTCTTTTGAGGAAAACTGTGGAAAGCTACCCCTTGCATCTAGCGGTATTTATCCAATTTACCCAGATTTCTTTTGTCTAGCTTACAGTCAGGAACTTTGCAATTGTAGACTGTCATTGTAGCTTGTAAATACTACCGTAGTATGTTGGAAAATTACGATCAACTTTGCGATGTCATTCCCGTGTACTGTAACTGCAGGGTTGGCTGAGCGGTAAGTCGCTCGCCTTTCACCTCTGCGACCCGGGTTCGATTCTCGTCCTGGGCAGCATGTGGAAACAATTCCTACCACTTTAACCGTGCACGGTGGTTTTCTTTGAGTTCTTCGGTTTTCCCACTAGGCAAGGTAGGAAGTATACGCCAACATCTGTGCCATGGAGAGTGACTCGAAAAGTCAATGCTTGACTTCTTTCACAAACAAAAAGCAAATGTGTCTGTACTATAACTATGCCGCAATATTGCTGCTATACTGAAACGACCAAACCTTCCTCAAGGTGCACCGGGAAATGACCCTGGCGCTTTAGTGGCTACAGACGGTACTAGATAATTTGCAACTTGAGTATTCCATTGTAACATAGGATAGTAACCACTGTGCTGAAAAAAAAAAAAACAAAAAAACATCACTTTCCATTGTTAGTTACCATAGCTACAGCATCAGTCACTCAAGTCAGCATTCCAACTAAGTCACATTGCAGAGTAAATACAAAACTGAAATGCTAAACTAAATACGGTTAACTGAATAAACAGAACTTGACAACAATGATATTGCAACCACAAATAAGCTTGAAGTGTGTACATGTAACATGGCTCCATGTAACATGTACACCGCTAAGAACAAAGGATTTTCCCTCTGCACGCTTCTTCTGTGAATTCCTACAACTTAATTCCTGTAGTCCTTGCAAATATATGTACACGATTTTCAGTATTATGATTACTAACAAGTGTGTAGGGAAATTATGCATGACACTAGCCCATTAGCTTTTTCACCCTCACACAGCATGTCCATTGCACCAGAAAAATGTGACATGCACCATGTCTTGTAAGACAAATAGGGAAAGGACCAGTCTGGATGCACAGAACAGAGCTGTTGCAATTAATAACCATTTAGCACTGCTTAAAACCTTGTATATTTATTTAATTGATTGCAGCAATATACTGTGCTGGACATGCATGAAAGCTTAGCTTTTCTCACTTTCATGAAACCAATCTAAGGAATCCCAAAGAAATGTGACACGCACCATGCCTACTTGGCCAGAGAAGGAAAGTGCCAGTAAGGATGTACATTAAACACCTGTTGCAATTAGTAATCAGTTGTATCCTGAAGATTCCTCTTTCATTTATGGGCTTTCTAGGCAACTGAAACTATAATATTACTTTTTTTAATATAAACCAAAACAAGTCAAAAAAAACCCCAAAAAACAAATACAAAAAAACACAAACAAAACAAAAAAAACAAAAAAACAAAAACAAAAACAAAAACAAAAAACAAAAAACAAAAGCAAAACAAAACAAACAGCAAAAATGAACAGAAAAGCAACCTCAGAAAACACAATGCCCCTCCCTCAAATAAAAAAAAAAAAAGCAAACTGATTGAGACAAACAAAAACCAAGTTCAATAAGTGACACCGTACACCGGATGGCTGAGGAGCGCTTTTTCTGGCTTGACAATAGCTCGACTTTATGAAGAAAGTGCAAAAAAAAAAAAAAAAAACTAGAAAGAAAAATTCAAGAAGCAAACTGATGGAAACAAAGAAAACCAAGTTTAATAAGTGACCCAGAACACCGGATGGCTTAGGACCGCTTTTTCTGGCTTGAAAATAGCTCGACTTCATGAAGATAGTGCACAAATACGACAGCGACCTTTATATATATATATATATATATATATATATATATATATATATATATATATATATATATATATATGTAATCATTATTTTGCAGTATTAATAAAAGCACCAAGTACATTTATAATATAAAAATTTTCATATGTCTTTGGGCGAAAAAATTGTAAAATTTTGAGTGCAAGGTATGTGATACAGTTGTTTACAATTTCAAGGACGCTTGCACAACTCGGATGATATCAACTTTTGGATCGGTATAAATGACCGTGGGAAGCGTGGTATCTGGACTTGGAGTGACAGAAGTCCAGTTCCTTATGTCAACTGGGACTCAGGTAGGGCTTTCTATGCTTATAAGTGTTATAAGGGCACGACTCCATGCATCTACTCCTTGCTTAGACTAAAAAAACCCACCCCGTTGCATATGTCTTAGAGAAAATAACATATGAATAACTGCATACGCACCATAATGTATCTGTGATATCTAACTTTTAATGCTTAGCTTGGGAGAGCTAATGTTGTAATAACCTCGAAATCTCTATAAATATATAAAAAAAAAAAAAAAAAAAAAAAAAAACAAAAAAAAAAAAAAAAAAACAAAAAAAAAAACCAGAATCATGATTACCCAAATATTGTAAATTATGTTCTTGCGTAATGCACACCCACTACAGAGGTATATGCCATCATGGGAAATTCGGTATGCTGGAAAACGTGACCGGTTTGTAACCCAGGATTTGTGTTAAAGACAAAGGATGAAAACAGTTTTTCAGGAATTCCATATGTTCATTTATGGTAATTAATCTGATAAGACAAGCAACTAACACCAGCGGTGCATGTTGTTAACATTGCCTCTGATGATTATGGTGGGGAGTTCTTGTGTATAGTTCCATCAGTTGGCATTTATTCATCACTGTTTACACATGCGATAATAGAGTCATAAAGGGAGAAGACATAAGCTTCAAAAGTTGATCTTGGTTTCTAGAGGCCGATACCCAGGATAATTTGTTTTTGTTTCTGTATACTTAATGAGCAATGCCTCCCTTTGAACTGCATGCATCATAGCTGACCACCACTAGGTTTCTGAACAAAGAGGAATTTCCACAAACCCTCCATTCAGATGTCAGAAGTTTCTTACAGGAGCTCTTCAAATCGTCCCTGTAATTTCTAAATCTTCACATAGAAGTAGCTGAACTGTGTGCAGAAGGCGTAAGCCTCTAAATGGCCCCTATGTGTGTATTGCTTATATATATTGGCATTACTATAAAGGTGTGCGTGTGTGTGTGTGTGTGTGTGTGTGTGTGTGTGTCTGTGTGTGTATCTGTGTGTGTGTGTTTATGGCACAATACACCGCCAATATACCAGAATAGCTGATATATCTGCTTGCTTCCACTCTATTTTTGGAGCAAAATATACTATATCTGGTGCAGTAGTGCAGCTCCGTAAATATGTAGGGATTGCACAATTTGCTGATCTCAGTGTTACGATTATGGCGAGCATGGAATTGACCATGCTGTATATTTTGTAACTTTAGGGGCAGCATCTTCTAAAATTGGATTTGCCCATACCCAGGGGCCAGTATTAGTTTTTCGAAGCAGAGAAGAATTTTTTGTTTAGGTTTGTAACAATAATGACCAAAGAATTTCACAAATGGCTGGACCGTGTCTATTTGAACAAACTCGGTAGCGACCCTTCCAAGGCACATCGCCATCAAGTTTTACATGGATCTGGCTGATGGGTATTTTGTGAAGATGTCGAAAATATAAATTACTGACGATGGACCATAACATACGCTCAGCAGACTGACAAATGAGCTGAGCTAAAAATGTCAGATAGGAGGACAGAGACATGGACAGCCCCCCCCCCCCCTCAAAAAAAATAAAAAGAAAAAAAGGAATATGGGGTGTGTGTTGGAGTGGATTCATAACCATATGAAATTGACTTGCATACTAAGCCAGACCTGTATAAAAGTATTGCAGGCCACTAAATGTTTGCAATAAGTCCAACAAAGGTCGTTTCTTTATGTGATTGACGGGCCCATGGAGCTTCATCAACTGCACCAAGTCAAACAATGGTTATTTCTTTTTAAGCAAGGGGCCTAGCTAGGCTCTTTGCTATGAGCACTAGTCACTGGCAAGGCTTACAAAAGGTAAGTGGTCCCTCAATTGATGTAAAATAACATGGAAAAGATACCATTTTGGGCCCTGATGGCCCTGATGAAAGCAGTCTTACAAGACAACTTAAGCAGTTGATCTAATTGCCATAGGACTACAAGGTTTCCCAAAGCTGTGAAAATAGCTTAAAATACCCAAGTTAACGAAAAGTCGATAAAAATCACGGAACCACAGCAACAGCACCTACTAAAGAATTTTTTCAGCCTTCCTAAAGGAACATTTGCCCCAATTTTTAGCATATTCTTAGAGGCCATTTTGGAGAAAAGTTTAAAATAGCTTAAACACACAAAAAATGCACAACCAAAAAGAAAAAAAAATGCAGCGCTTCAGAAATGTTTCTATTCCATTTGGAAGCAATTAGCCAAGTGGTTTTGCGGCAGATGTCTTTAGGTATGCGCCTATAATGCACGAAGAAACTCCCACCTGGCTGAAACCATGTCTATTTGAACTAATTCGGTAGAGACCCATCCTAGGCACATCGCCAGCAAGTTTGTTGGATCTGGCCGATGGGTTTTTGTGGAGATGTCGAAAATGTAAATTGTTGACGATGGTCCCTAAGATACGCTCAGCAGACTGACAAATGAGCTGCGCTAAAAATGGCAGATAGGAGGACAGACACATGGACAACCCCCAAGAAGAATATGGGGTCTGTGTCGGAGTGGACTCATAACAATATGAAATTGAGTTGCATACTTAGCCAGACCTGTATAATATCATTGCAGGCCATTAAATGTTTGCATTAAGTCCAGCAAAGGTTGTTTCTTTATGTGCTGCATGGGCCCATGGAGCTTTATCAACTGCAATGGTCCCTCAATTGATATAAAATAACATGGAAAAGATACGATTTGGGGCCCTGATGAAAGTAGTCTCACAAGACAACCTCAACAGTTGATCTAATTGCCATAGGACTACATGGTTTCTCAAAGCAGGGACTACTGTACATACATACATACATACATACATACATACATACATACATACATACATACATACATACATACATACATTCATTCAATCGGTGAACACGTATATGAAAGGTCAGCGGCCTTTGCCTCATTGTCATTATGTCCGATATTTTCTCTTTACTTTACGATGTACTTCGTACATTTTTAAACATCCAACTTGCACATTTATATTACTGTTTATCAGATATGATAGAAAATTTTACAAAGTCGTGTTCATATAAGTGTAATCTAATTGCCGCTATCGACATAAAGTGAGATGTGGCTTCGTCTTGTCACGTAGGCCTACGTCCTGCATAGCAAGCTATGTATTTATCTTCAAAGACTCCCACTTCGTATTTACCGAGACGTGAATATAACAAACGTGAACATGCAAGGGTTATTGTGTCTTATAAGGGATTAAGTAAGGCGTGCATTGGTTGTTGCCAATACATCACAGAAGAGGCGGTGAGATCGAAGTCAGATCGTAAGCCAATAGGCAAGTGATCTGGCGGACTCTCACCCTCTCCTGTTTAATATATTGGCAACAATCAATGCCACACCATACTTATCTATTCTAATGTGGTTTCAGATTTGACGCTTGGTGCAGGTTTCACTGCTCTATTTTCACCCGTTACCAACACTTATGTTTATTCCGTTGCCATTTGCTTGCGAACCCCCTGTATTGCAGAATTTACCGTTATGGAGATGAGCGGGGCCCTATTTGGGGGCCGTAGGTGTGCAAATTGTACTGCTGTAGAAAAACCAGAACTGAGTTTTTTTATGACCATGCAATGTAACAATTATTCTTTAACGTCATTTCCGTAGGTTACCCCAAAAGCGACAGCTGTGGTGCTTATTCTGTACCAAAAATGGCCTGGCAGACGAAAGTGTGCAGCAACAGATATGGCTACATCTGCAAAAAGAAAGGTCTCTAGCGTTGCGTTTTATTAGATTGGTCCAAACTTTGCCTATAAGTTTCTTTTCTCTTAAATTCCCGTAACAAACATTCATTTCAACATATATGAATGTGCATGACGATCTGATTTTACACGTACAGATACATGTTTTAATAAGTTCTCCACGGGCGAAAGTTTATTGGCGCTTATTCATTATAGTACATTAGGCAGACTCCGAGCCATTTCACTTATACAATCTTGGTTTATCATATATTTGGAAAATGTGTTTGGTTTCATAAGATTAGCTTTTTAGCAACTTGTGACTGTGCAATATACCCCTTGGTATAATAATGAAATATTCCAGGCAAACACTTCTTTGGCTGTGTGTCAAATCGCGATGTTTTATGCAAATACATTGGACGTTATCGGTCAGGTGTATTCCAATTTCTAAACATAACAACACGATGAAACTGACCAAATGATAACATTTGTGGCTTTTACTTGCCAAGGTGTTATATTCTTTTCATTTACAATGGTTGTATATGGCAGCGCTGGCACCATCCCCTGTGACCCCTACGTTGCCAACAACCAGTACAACGCGCATGCCCACAACTACAAGAGAAGGTGGGTATAGATCTTTAAGAGTGACAGACATATGTGCACTAATTATGGGTAGAATCCAACTTAGCCTCCATTTGAGGCATGGGGTATTATTTGGTTAGCTATATGCAGGTGTAGTTTCAATGGAATTACTCAACAAGACACTTAAATCTCTGCGGTGGGAATTATACTAAAATATGAAAGCAGCTCGTGTAGTGTGAATATACATATCATAGGAAAAGTTTTGGTATTAACAGAATGCTATGCCTTTGGTTTGATTATATATGTTTAGTATCTGATAAGTACAAGAGTAAACTATTCAGCAATATATATATAAATATATATATATATATATATATAGTTACTACTCCAACCATGACGTCTGCCAGATGTTTATCCTAGACCTTTGTGACTGGCCTAATTTCTATCAATCAAGGTCATTATACAGTTCCTGTAAAGAACAACACAGTCACTTTCCTTATTTTTATGTGCAGTGTTTACAAAACACTTGTCATGGATATTCTCCGTTTTTCAATTGTGCAATCAGGTTACACAAAGGGTTGCCGGGAAGGATGGTTAAAATTCGACAACAAATGCTACATGTTCGCGAAAGATGAGACTCGATCCTGGAGTGAATCCAAGAAAAAGTGTGTAGAGCATGGCGGTGACTTGGTGTCCATTACTGGTGCAGTGGAGCAGGATTACGTGGAAGCCAAAGTCAGCGAACTGTGTAAGATTCTCTTGCTCTTCGAACATTGCAATTTTTCAGCTGAGTACGTTTTTGTCAATGTCACAAAAGTACGACCAGTTGGTACAGTGGGCTAAAAAAACGGTTAGAGATTTATCTACAACATGAGTATAGGGTTACTTACATCACTCTTGTAAGTACTGAGTGATGTTAACAATTTTTGTAACTTCCTTTAAACTTTTGAATGCAACGTATTTCAGACAAATTTCCACATAATAAACTGGAGGATGGTGTATGGACAGGGCTCAGTGCTATTGCACATCCAAACTACTACAGGTGGTCCGATGGTGTGGATGTCACATTCACGTGGTGGGATGTGGGTGATCCCAGCAGTGAGGTCGAGAGAGGTCAAGGATGTGTCCACCTTAGAATTAAGGTTAGCACAATTTACAGGTTGTAGACAAAACCTTAATGCATTCTGGTGTACGTTGTTTTACTTACACAATTAAACTTCAATTTTGAAGTTGCCATATTATAAAGAAATCTGTTTTCAATTCAAATGTACGGTTCAGAAAAGCATGATGATACATTAGTATACACTTTATCAGTCATGTATAGTGAAATCACTCTATTGCGACCTGAAATAACTATCAGGGGTTGGCTTGTACAGAGTTTCTTAGTGTACAAGTATTTGACAATTGAGGGCCACAAGTCGTCGTCCATGAGTGTAGGTCACCAGAGGCGGTGATGGCACAGCGACCGTTTGAACGATTAAATAATATGATCGGTACCTGATATGTTGTATCAAAAAAAAAAAAAAAAAAAAAAAAATCAAAAAGAGCAGATTCCACTGTATTTGCATCTTAAATTGTACAAGCGCAGGTTGAAAGAGATATACTGTCCTATAATGCATGATCATATTCAATCCTTTTGGTTAACGTAGAAGCAATCGAGAAAATACAAATAACCCTATACCTACCGGATTCTGAGAGGAAAATCTGCGGTTCTCTTTGACGAAATCTATACAACAAATTTTCCAACCTTTTATATCAGAGAAGCCGGTTTGTTAGTGGTGTTTCTGTTTGAGCGTGACCTCAACAGAAAACAAGATTTGTTGGCTCGTATCTGATTCCACTTGGCACCATCATCTGGAACCCAGCGCTCAGTCACCCACATTAATATAACAACCCTATGGTGGCACAAACGTGCCAACTAAAATATTTTTCTCTCTCCATAAAAATGCCAAGGCGAAAACAAGAAAATAAGAAAACAGAACAGCAAAAACAAGAAAACACGAAGGCGAAAATGCGAAAACACAACCGCGACAACACGACAGAAAATATGTCGTGTTTTGGCACTCGCATTTTCGTGTTTTCGTGTTAGCGTTTTCTCGTTTTCTTGTTTTCGTATTTTCTGCCTTGGGCGAAAACAAGAAAACACGTTGGCGAAAACACTAAAATATAAAACACGAAGGCGAAAATGCGAAAACACAACCGCAAAAACACGACAGAAATTATGTCGTGTTTTTGCACTAGCATTTTCGTGTTTTCGCATTAGCGTTTTCTTGTTTTCTTATTTTCGCAATATCGTGCTTTGGCTTGTTTCACTTCCCATATGTTAACTAACGGAATTAATCTACTGAATGATCATGACGAGGTGAACACTGAGACAAGTGTCCTGTTAATGACAAACAAATATCAATGCCAGCATATGCTAGAATTTTAAAAAGTGAACACACACACACACACACACACACACACACACACACACACACAGAACGCCTTATATATGTTGAAAATCCATTAGTTTCAACGTTGCATGAATGATGATACTGTGCATTGTCACATATGAATAAGTAAGTCTATCCGTTTCCTAGATTAGACACAGAGGTTAATAGTACACCATGACCGAGGTGATGATGTTACAGTTTGGACTCATGGGTAATTAAAGTGTGTGTGTCAACACACACTTTCCTGTTTTTATAGCATAATTTAAATGGCTGCAACTTTTGCTTTAGATTCATTAGATGTGCAATGGTCAATAACCCCATAGTAGAACTTGGAATGACATCTCTATCTATTATACTTTTGAAGATATTCAAGATTTAAAATTTCAAATGCCCCTAATTTGCATAATTTTAAACATCTTCATTCCACTGTATAAAGCGGTCAAACTCCCTGTATGGAGGTACAATCATGCCAAATTTGGAGTTTCTACATATAACAGTGTCCGAGAAAAGTGTCGGACAAATTTGCTAGTAAAGACGAAAGAAAGAGAGAAAGAAAGAATTCGAGGAAAAACAGAAAAGTGTGTGTTGACACACACACTTTAATTACCCATGCGTCCAAACTGTAACCTTATCACCTCGGTCACGGTGTACTATTAACCTCTGTGTCTAATCTAGGAAACGGATAGACTTACTTATTCATATGTGACAATGCACAATATTATCATTGATGCAACGTTGAAACTAAAGGATTTTCAACATTTATAAGGCGTTCTGTGTGTGTGTGTGTGTGTGTGTGTTCACTTTTTAAAATTCTAGCATATGCTGGGATTGATGTCTGTTTATCATTAACAGGACACTTGTCTCAGTCGTCACCTCGTCATGATCATTCAGTAGATTAATTCCGTTAGCTAACATATGGGGAGGTGTTAAACGGAAGTGAAACAAGCCAAAGCACGATATTGCGAAAATAAGAAAACAAGACAACGCTAATGCGAAAAACACGACAATGCGAGTGCGAAAACATGACATAATTTCTGTCGTGTTTTTGCGGTTGTGTTTTCGCATTTTCGCCTTCGTGTTTTATATTTTAGTGTTTTTGCCTTCGTGTTTTCTGTTTTCGCCCAAGGCAGAAAATGAGAAAACAAGAAAACGAGAAAACGCTTACACGAAAATGCGAGTGCGAAAACACGACATATTTTCTGTCGTGTTGTCGCGGTTGTGTTTTTTGCATTTTCGCCTTCGTGTTTTCTTGTTTTCGCATTTTCGCCTTCGTGTTTTCTTGTTTTCGCTGTTCTGTTTTCTTATTTTCTTGTTTTCGCCTTGGCATTTTTATGGAGAGAGAAAAATATTTTAGTTGGCAGTTTTGTGCCACCATAACAACCCAGATTATTCTCTGTATCTTTCTGGTCGACATTTCGTCTGTTACTAGTTTTCTGAACATATGGGGATTTGCAGCAATCCATTCTGGTAGAACTGCCTCGTCTAGCTGCTTTTTATACCTGTGTGCCAACACAGACATTTTGTTTTTCTACGAATTCTTT
>CAXHWN010000748.1:0-12000 GCA_964020975.1 Hermodice carunculata | reverse complement strand
GGTTCGGGTGAATGTATTATAAGCCAGAATACCTTCAGTTAGCCAAGAGTCATGGCAGATACTGCACAATATAGTGATTCCGGAGAGTCTGAATTGAGTTTTTCATATACGTGGTATAATGAGGGTGAAGAAAAGGAAAGTAAGAAAAGTTGTAGCAGAAGAGGAAAAGATCATTCAGCCTTCAGGTATGAGTGGAACGCCCAGAGCCCTGCCATCACTAGTCTAGTACTGCAGGGAGCGCAGCCGTGGGACAACCAGACAATCCCAACTTGCCGTCTGGGCAATGATAATTCGTTGAAAAAGAGATATTTCCTGTCAAAAATTACTAGACTTCATTTAACAAGAACAAGCATGCAAGCAATGAATTTGAATTTGCGTCAGGATGAGCCGGGTCTTGTGGTGTTTCAAATTCTAGCATTCACGGAAACAGCTACAGCCTGCGCCTATGGCATGCAAAAGTCTGTACAAACGGTTCACTTTTTCCATCCCATCTGTATGGTCTATGGATGATTAAATATAAGTTTGCATTTATGAATGGCTTTCAATATCAAAACTCCTATTCGGCAGTAACCTCGTGATCCTTGAAGTGCAGTATTTTACATTTCCGTATACACCGTCATCAGTACATGTGCTAATGATACTTTATTTAATATCGTATCCATTGTGTAACACTGTTAAATATTTTCCTCTGACTTATTTTTTGGGTCCATATTAACGACAAAGATACAATGAGATGAAATTTTTACATCCGATTATTGAGAACTGGCTATGGACAGTCACAAACAGTGGCACATGACTGAAAAAGATTGAAGGCCTGCCGCTGACTTGGCAGATGCGCTGATGAGGCGTGAAAGTGCTTCCTATCCAAAACAAGTGTTATCTGGTTGTGGGATTAAACACCTCGCAATACACAATTGCGATTAGATATACACCTTACAGTGGTCAACTAACTCAACCCATGGATCTGTTAAAAGCTGTTCAACCCTGGGCATGGGTATCGAACAAGATTGGTGCTGGTTTGTCCATATTTCCAACCTTTTTCCCCCATCAATACAATAGAACTTGTTAAACGCACTGACCTTTTCTTACAATGTTTTGGTTTGTAACAACATCCCAGACAGGGTTCGTCCCTATGTCAGTCAATTGATGATTATGTGTTAGTTTGTAACAGTCGTAGCACTACTAGAACTATAGTTTGCTGCAATGCAAGCTTTGAAAACAGAATCACCCTGACGATTAATTTGTAAATATTGTAACAGAAAATTGATGAACCACTGTTCCTGCATGGTTTTATGAATAGTTTCGTAAAAATCCTTCCACTGTCCACCGATGGGATCCTATTTGGCAACAGCAGCAGTTTTCTTTCTTTCTTTCTTTCTTTCTTCCTTCCTTTCTTTCTTTCTTTCTTTCTTTCTTTCTTTCTTTCTTTCTTTCTTTCTTTCTTTCTTTCTTTCTTTCTTTCTTTCTTTCTTTCTTCTCTCTCTCTCTCTCTCTCTCTCTCTCTCTCCCTCCCTCCCTCCCTCCCTCCCTCCCTCCCTCCCTCCCTCCCTTCCTTCCTTCCTTCCTTCCTTCCTTCCTTCCTTCCTTTCTTTCTTTCTTTCTTTCTTTTGCCAAACATGTCCTTCGTTATATTTAACGAATCGAAGTCACATTCCACAAAGGGTTCGCTAAAAAGGTGAGATCGGTTTCGTGGGCATTGCCACTTGTCCCAGTAAATCTTGACTGCACTGTCTACGCTGTCCGTAATTTCAGGTCTTTGGGAGAATGTAAACAGGCGGTAAAACTTGTACTGCTACAACATACCGACCCATCCCGGGGACCAAAATTTATATTTCCGCATGCATTTTTATTCCTGTTGAAGAAGTGTGAATAAAGTATGTTTAAACCAAGTGACACTTGAGAGTCACAGCTCGCTAGCATGGTCGGAGCCTTCCCTGTCAGCCACCGGTTTTGCACTTGTGACGTCACTAACCTTTCGCGCTTTGAGGGTGTCGGAAATGATCCGAAAGCGACGATTGAAGGCACAATGAGTTTTTCTATCAGAATGTGAATAAATGTATTATTTTCACATCAATTTTTAAGTGCATCGTATGGTTAGAACAATCCATGAGTCAACCATGTTTTCATCTGACACATGCTCAATCAAGAGGGGCTTTAATAAAAAATATATTAACGAGCGCTGCAGGCGGAAAGCCATGCCAGGGGGTCCAGACGCATGCTTAGCAGAAAAATATGTAAAAATTTGGATTCAAGTTGGTCATTCTAGTACGTGTTTAATGCAAATTGGCAATTATTTTCTGCTGCATGGGAAGGCAAATTTATCATGTTTATGTGTGAAATTTAAAAGGACAACATGCATGTGAATTTCAGAAATGTCCTTTTTTCACAAAGGTTAAGGCCGTAAGGCCGTGGGTCATGGTCATGCCACTGCTAAGCTCACTTCTAGAAAACTAAAACTCTAGTACTATTCCGCTAGATAATAGAATTTTTTCCTGTGCATCGAAAGCGTGGGCTTAAACTACATGTAATAAAACTGACAATTCTTCCTTTACACGTAGTAAAATACTAGTATTGACTTCTACGTTTTCTGTGAATTAATAATGGCCACTTTATTTTATATATTGGTTCAAGTCCATTCAGTCATTTATGTGCCCTTGGGTTCTTAATCATCCTCTACTGCATGCCAGAGTGCATATGACATATTCCTGCATGGTGAACACTTGTTGTGGTGCTTGGTACCCACTAGAGTGAATACAGTTGAAATGCTGAAACATGAAAGAAATTGATTGGCTACCAGCAAGTCTCGGTTGCAAGCTGAGCCTTATGCTATGAAGTCACCAAGTTAGACAAATTCAATATGACAGCCATGTTATTACCTGGTATCACATAAAAATAAGGAATAAAAAATAGTGTTACAAAATATGTGTTTTGATCCCTTACCTTTATATTTCATCTTTTCCGAGATATAAATCCGCATTAAGGTATCATTCCGGTCTAATAATAGGGCCATGGTAATTGAATATGTCCATTTCATTTTGACCGGTCAGCTATTGCTGACCCAAATATCCAGAAGTTGTGTAAATTTCAGACATAAGAGGAAATGACTTATATAAATCACCCAAACAATCCACGGAAAATTAAATAGATTCACATGCAGATGAGATGAAAAGGAATTTTAATATCAAAATTTCTGAAGAGAACTCCTCTATTCCACCTTTGCTCTGGATACCCAAACTACATAGATATCCTTTTAAATCTAGATTTATAGCTGGTGCTTTAAAATGTACAACAAAACAATTATCAAAGGAAGTAACGTGGTGTTTGACTGAAATTAGGAATCATTTCCGTAAATACTGTAATGCAATTTCTAGAAACTGTTATATATATTGCTTCTCGAGTATTAGCAATTTTTCCAAGTTTGTATCTTAAATCAAAGATTTAAAAGCAAAAAATATCATATGTTTTTTCTACACTGTACACAACTGTACCCATGGATGAAGTCAAAAGTTCTCTTGCAGAATTAATAAGCAAAATGTTTAAACATAATGGTAAACCATACATAAATATTAATTGATATTAAAAGGAAGCACATTGGTCGCACAACTCAATATTCGATAAGTGACGTTAAATCTTACACGGTTGAAACTTTTATACATGCTATTAAATTTCTGTGGCTATATGTTCGGTTGCAAGCAGCAGCCGATGACAGTTACAAATTTGCCAAATTGTACTAAAAATCTGGTTAGGAAAACTTATGTTTTTATAACATATTTCTGACTTAAATGCTTATGACTTTTATTAGATCTATTCAGACATGCCTAAGTACACATAGACTCAATAACAAAACATTACTCACATTTGACAGTATTTACTCCAATGTCACAAACCTGACCTATCAGGTTCAAACATTGACTCAGGGTTGGCAACGAAAAAGAGCTTTATTGTTTGGAGACTTGCAAAGTGAGGAGTAGGTGGCATCACGAGGTTTGTTTTACATTTTTGGTGTAGGATATCCATTGTTGCAATACTTGTAAGGATTTCCCTCGGCTTGAACAGGTGGTCTAGCAGCAACTATTTATTTGCAATCACTGGGACTGAATATAATGCCCCAGTTTTTTCCTGCTTCAGTTCAATTAAGATAAGCTATCCAGCTAGAAATGTTACATATTGGTTCAGGGGTAGGTCAAATTGTTCTTATCTGAACTTGTACTATACAAATTAAGTAAATATGTTTGGTTTGATATTTATTCCTTCATATTGAAGCTCTGCATTCATAAGCAAAACTAATTCATCCTTTGAAATGTTCATATTTGTTCATTATGTGGGTTGTCTTTGCTGAATATTAAGCTTAGACAAGGAGCCGCTACTCAGAGAGACATGTACGGGTATAGGCTCCAACACATGTTCTGAGTAGTTACGCGCTGAAGACCCTTCAATTTAATGGGCTAATATAGCCCATGTCAAAATTCAACAGAAGAACGTGCGCAATATGGACAATAGTACTTCCATATGTATATAGGTTAGACAGTGAAAGGTAAAAATGACCACGAGGAAGTGGTTCTGGACAAAAAGACACAAACACAAATATATCTGGATGATTTTTTTTTTACAAGCAAGTGGATTACAAAATATTTTTCCATCTACTCCAGGAATATTTTCTGGATGCAAGCAATAAGATGTAGGTCTGAATTAGAAGGAAATAGTCGTGTGACTACTTTGAATAACAACCTCTAAAATCCGCCATCTTGCCAAAAAATCCTCTTTTTTACAAAGCCCCACTTGAGGTCTATTCCGGGCAATTTGCACCTAGAATGCACTACCAAAGCATAAAGATCCATAATACAATTGGGGTGGTGGGATAGTAGCAACCCTGTCCCTACCTTCCAGCAAGAAAGCAAGGCACACCAGAATACCATATTTAGGTGTAGGGCCCTTTAAATCGTGATAAAATGTGTACAATTTGTCCCGGAATGCTAAAAAATTATTTTTTTCACAACTTAAAATATCAATAACTATGAAACTTGGAATAGTCCACGTCATTAAAGAAAAAGTTCCCCGCCTCATTACTTCTGATAAATGGACTGTTCTGTTCTGTCAAATTGGACCACTTGTATCTTCGAAATTTAACCCACCCCAGGCCCACTGTATACCCTCTTGAAAGTACGGACATTTGTTGAAAAAATGTTACAGCATAAATGAGTCTTGGGTCTGTTTTAAAATATAATGCCAGAGCAGCGTTTGGACGGTAGGTGTACCAAACAGGTATTTTTTGCATCTTTAGTAGGGTGTTGGGTGACAGGAAGCTTGTAAACTGACCATTAATCTGGACCCAATTAATGCACCGACTATTATATAAGTGATTAATCACTGATAACACACCCCTTTCATGTGATCCGAAGCTGAGAGATGAAGGAACACAGGGCTGATCGTTTTACATTGTGCCATGGGCACAAGGGCTCTGTCATTGGCTGTCCATTCAAGATGGTCGCCATTCCCATGTAAACAAGATTCAGACATCACCTTTGATGGATACTGAGCCAGTATTTTATCTAGTTTTGCAGCGTTATGCACAGAATGATAGAACAGCATACAATTTAATTTGAATTAATACAAAAATCATGAAACTAGGATTTGGCAGGGTCATGGGAAATAAAATTATGCCATATTTTGTCATTGTTTATCTATAATTTCAATGGCAAGCACATCAGAAACTGTTATTCAATGTTGTAACTAAAGAGAATTACATAAACATGATATGTTTGGCTAAATATAGATGCATTTTGAGATGATTGCACCTCAACACTCCCAAATAGCGGAGACTACGATGCACCCATGCTTATGTGTTTACATAAGCACTGCCCAGCTATGCATCTGAGAACTAGGCTGCTGATTTGACCCTTAATCTCGCATATCATTAAACCCAGATCAGCATCTCAACTGACAGATGCTTTGTATTGCTTATAAATTGTAAACATGTACACTGTGTTGTGGTTGTTATTAGTAGTGCAGCTGATGGTTCTGGTGCACATGTGTAACTTTACTACTAGCCGTCTGTGCTGTTTTCTGTTTGTCTTTATGGAGAATCAATTTTTTTTTAAATCTTCTGTTACGATGCCCACCTTTTGAATATTAGCAGAACTCAACAAAGAATGACAACAATGATATTACTTAAACAATAGCAATATTTTTACAATCAAAATCAGTACAAAGTAGGCACACTTATCTCTACTGGTATTTCAACAGTCAAACAGTCTTAGGTATATCCTAATCCCAGGTGAGATTATCCACAGGTTCTGTCCACAGTTCCAAGTCCTATGACAGGTGCCAAATGATCTAGTACAAATCCCAAAGAGGTACAGTTTGGGTCCAATGTGGTACTAAAAGTTGTGGTGCTGATCTAATCCCACAGAGGTATGGTTTGGTTCCAATATCCACACTCCACAGGTACAAAGTGTAAATGGGTAGCACCAAATATACAAGTTTACTCCAGACACTTTCCACACTCCACAGGTACAATGTAAACAATGGCTCACAGTCCCAATAGCTTGGTGACAACACACAGTTTCTGTCAGATCCTTCAGAATTCTCTCTCCTGTTCTGTCTCAGTCAGAAAAACATTTGCTTTATATAAACACAGAGAAATCTCCACTTTGTTCCAGAGTTTTCCAATTAGTCATACATCGTAGTGGATTGAGATCTGTCTGGATCACCTCACATAAATATAGCTCACGATTCTAGCTTATTCCACATGTTTACCAATTACATGTGAGTCACCCACAAAACAGACCAACTCAGTGGCTCTGCAGTGACCCTGCACAGTATTCATTGGACTCAATGACCCGGCACACACTGAATGAATACAGTGACCTTTCCAAATGAAAATTAACACCCACACATTTTCATAGCATCTTCACATAGCACTATAAGTTCTAATAAGCAAAAGCACCACCCTGATGCACACAATACATTAAACTGTAAGCCAGGCAACTTCAGTGTAGGGTGACCTAGCTGGGGCTCTACCAGTACAAGGACATGATTATTTTGGGGTAAAAACTCAATATGAGTAATTGTTAATCACCCATTTTTAAGTTTTATCTCCCAAAATATATGTTCCTCTGATAATTCCAATATGCCGAACAGCAATAATTTGGGCCATCTTATCAGTGAATCACACATTTTTCCATCATCAATTTTGTTGAAAGACACAGAGAGAGTAAACTGAAGAAATAAAGACTGACAGAGAGTGAGAGAGATGTTCATGTGTTCTGCTTATGGCAGTAATCTAGCTGAACCACACTGTGGCTGTTATGTTGATGTAGTAAGTACAAATGCTAGTGACAATCAATAGAGGTCAAAACTAACCAATTTGTCACACATACATCTAGTAATGACCTGGAAGTAGACTGCACATGATAAACACCGAAGTCATCATTGCAACTGATGCTGACAAAAAGGATAATACTCCAGAAGCCAAGGCATGAGCTGCCAGAGCAGATCGAAAAACTACACAGTTTTCCAGGCAAGTCAAGGTAACCATGGTAGGGTCTTACTTTGGGTGTAAAAAGACAAGCAGAGGCCACCGGTAGAAGCCAATCTGAATATGGCTAAGGCAGTCTGTCGGTTGTGTCAGAAAGAATATATGTACAGAGGTGTCTGAATTTCCTGCCATGAATCTTTTACATATTAACAGGATTTTAAAGCAACTCTACTGATCCACCAGGCAGCGTCAGGATAGTCGCCTCACCAATAAAAGAACTTGAGATTAGAAATGGCCAACTGGAATCCTGTCTTATCAAGGAGGACTGTACCGACATTATTAACATTTTGAGTACTATATAGTTATGTGTGTGTAACCCTAAGGACATTATGTTTTTCCATGAATTCTTTCTTTCTTTCTTTCTTCTTTCTTTTTATCAGAAATTTGTCCACATTTCATTTGGACACTGTTATACAGAGAAACTTCAAACTAGGAATGAGTATACCTACATACATAGAGTTTACCTTTTTTATTAAGATGGGTGAACATTTTGAAAAGTATGCAAATTAGGATCATTTGATCATCACAACCGATAAAAATGGGTATGGTAGCTAGGGACATCTGGGGGCAAAAAATTTCAGTTCAGGGTGTGCAAGCTTGCCAGGCAACATACTGATTTGACACCATATGTAGTTATGTCTAATGGCTGAAGAATGCAGTTCATGGTAGGAAGGCTGCTGGACAACAACTGAGTTCTCTGTCAGTCCAGAGCAAGCTTAGATCTGGGAAAGTCAATACCTATCTTTGAAGTGTTGCCTTGACAATTTAACTCCTTATATGTGAAAAAACATGTGAATAAAGGAGCAAATACATGTGAATGTCTCTACATCCCACAGACTGTATGGTGGTTTGAGTTAGAGAAGGACCAGTCATAGATGCAGGCTGTAGTATGTCTTGCAGTGTGGATGTAAAGTCACACTTAGAAATGTGCCCATGGCATGCATTGGCTCCTTACTCTTGCACATTGAAAAAACCATATTTTTGTTTTCATTTTTTAACAATGCAAGAAGTGCAAAATACATGGCACAGCTACACAGTACCTTACACCGTGCAGTAAGCTGGAATAAGATGGGTTGCTGTTTCTTCACTATCTACACAGCAAAAAGCCAGTGTAGCCCTGCACTTCTCAAGTGTCGTAAAGATATGCAGGACAAGCAGAGAGCTGCAAGATGGTTCCCAAGTTTCAGGGTCAGACCAGGAATAACTCCATCTTTTATCTGCTGAAAAAAGCATGAATAACACACACCTTCTAGCCTCAGTTAGGACGGGTCATACCAGTCACAAGGAGATTACAAAAACACACTTCTTGGTTTTACTTTATGTAAAATTCTTGGGTTTTACAGCCCAATGAAATTTAGTTTATGAGTAGACCTTTTGGGTGGGGTGTGAATGTGGGGTGGTGGTAAAACCACATTTGATGAATCATTTTTGGGTGCCCATGGTCAGCCTCAATCGCAAACCCGTGATCCAGAATGTCCCCTCACTGATGAAGTAGCATGCATAAAAGTTAAATGTGGACACTTTCAAAGTACAGTTGTATTATTGGTATCATCAGAGAGGTAAACACATATGGATGCATGCTATGTCAGCTGACTTTTCTAGATTTCTTTCGCAAGAACTGTGACTGTACATTACAGATTGTTTTCCAAATATTGTATAATATTTTATGGTAAACTATTTTTGGCTAATCTAAAGTCTGTACTTTAGTCCGCTGAGCAACAAAGCGATTCCAGTGAACTTTACTGGCTGTCATAGGTTAACTACTGGGTAGCATTGGTACACATTAGAAGACTATTTATACACATAAACTCCAAACTAGGCATGATTATACTTCCATACATGGCTTTTTTATGAAGATGCGTGATAGTTTTGAAAATTATGCAATTAAAGGCTATTTGAAAATTCAAAACTTTGAATATCTTCAAAACCATGATAGGGGGAGGTACAATTCCAACTTCAATTCATAGGTTTGTGATCTTAGCGTACCTAATATACCAGAAACAAAAGTTCAGGCCATGATCTGTATCAGCTGTCAATAACATGCACATGTACATGTACATCCCCAGGATTTGTTTTTATGCTCATGTCAAACATAACACTTTCATGCTTCCAAATGGTCACCATTTGTCATCAGTTCGTACTGTAGTGTCGACAGTGATCCATAAATGAATCAAAGTTGCAGTAAAAATGTACTAAAATTAGCTAGGCTTTTTTACTACATGACCAAATCTAGTTTGTTTGCTAACACTGGACATTTTCTTGCATGAAGGATTCGTTCTGTCTGAAACATGCTTTTTACCTGCATTTTTTTTGCCAAGAGCTTCAGTTTTCTTTCTTTCTTTCTTTCTTTCTTTCTTTCTTTCTTTCTTTCTTTCTTTCTTTCTTTCTTTCTTTCTTTCTTTCTTTCTTTCTTTCTCCTCCTATATCTACATGCGAATTTGTCCGACTATTTTCTCGGACACTGCTATACATAAAAACTCTAAAATTGGCATGATTATAGTTCCTTGTAGCGAGCAGTGTCTCCTTAGAAGAGGGGTGAACGGTTTGAAATTTCTGTTGAATATCATCAAAAACATTACTGGTAGAGATCCCATTTAAATTTATGCTAATAAGGGGCACTTGAAAGTTTAATTGTTGAATATCGTCAAAACTTTTATCGGTAGAGATGCCATTCCGACTTCAATTGATAGATTTGTGCTGTAGGCGCTTCAGATGAGCCACAAATAAAAGTTGTAGAATTATAATTAATGCTAATTAGGGCACATGAACAGATAAAATGTTAACTATCTTCAAAGCCGTTATAAGTAGACGTGCCATTCCCAATTTAATTTATTGGTTTGTGCTGAAGGCGCATCCAAGAAACGACAAAAAGACGTTGTAGCATTTAAATTTAGACAAGTTTTCCAGGCACACAGACAGACTTGCTTTGAAGCAAATCTTTTCTAGTTACTATTATTGTTTCTATATCTGTTTTTCATACAAAACATAAACAGTCAGCTGGTCACCGCTAATGTGGCTCCAATCATGTCCGTTGCCTCTCACTGTGAGGCCTACATGTACTTTTCCAGCGTGCTCATTACGTATGTGTGGGGGTTTTTGTGTGAGTGATTGTTAATGTAGTGTCCCATGAGGCACGTGTTTTCTGTTTCTTGTGGCATGATATATATATATATATATATATATATATATATATATATATATATATATATATATATATATATAAATATATATATATATAAATATATATATATATAAATATATATATATATATAAATATATATATATATATATATATATATATATATATATATATATTCGCACTAACGTACAATCTTATACATATGCAAAAGTTAAATTCATATGAACACACACACGCACTCAAAAGTTAAAACATATCACGAGAGCCCATGTGTCCAACCACTCTGCGCAGAGAGCCACAATAATATCTGGAATCTGAGTAAATTACAGGAAGGAAATTCTATCATGAGCGTCTATGAGTTCAGTAATGATACCTGTCGTCTAAATGTCGCCCTGTGACACAAGATTGAGGGGAAAATTATGGATGGACCTTCTAGTCATAAGGGCTAAGGTTCCTAATACTGGGCTTTGCAATGGCATACCTGCTATATACATAATTAGTTGAGTTACACACTCGAGAACGGCTTCCACGGAGAGACAATGGTATTAATCCATTGGCACGAAAAAGAAATTTTCTGACATATTCAACCCGATCGAAAGCTTGAGAGGCATCCAATATACATATATATATATATATAACTCACGATGTGGATCAGCTAAATTATTGCCATCAGTACAACACGCGAACATCCCCCCTCTCTCTATTTCAGTATTTCATTTTCTCCCTCTTCTCTCTCTCTCTCTCTCTCTCTCTCTCTCTCTCTCTCTCTCTCCGTTATCGATGATGGAAAAATAAATTCGATTCGCGGATCGTACGTCGCAAATGATCGTTGTTCACCATGATTGACTAATCGGACGAACAATACCCGAGAAAACGCTTTAAGACATCCCACTTCTCTAATTGTTGCGAAAAATAAATTCAGTATCAACCGTTACGCGAATGACATTTGATGCTACAGGATGACAGAGACATGAGGGAAATAAATAACGTGAAGAAAAGTCAGCTTGGTTCCAGTACTTGAGACATATCTCCAAAGAAGCAAAGTAGAACTACCAGTATTTTACAGCAGTAGTATGACACGAACAGTAATTGTCATGAAAGGACAAGATCGGAGGCTACTGAATGTCAATGGAAGACTACATTGAGGCATGAAGTCGTCATCATTAAACCCTTTTACAAATATTTTCGAATTTTAAGTGCACGTTACTTTTTGTCCAAAATAATATTCATTCATTAATATGCGGATCTGCTGACACTGAACAACTGAGTGTGTGATAAATATCCAAGGATATACATAATACATACCCAGCAAGCGTTTGATTTT
>CAXHWN010000746.1:0-73000 GCA_964020975.1 Hermodice carunculata | reverse complement strand
TAGCTGTGGGTGTTATGGTGTTGGAAATATGGCCCGGAGAAGCTTCGGACGGAAGGACGGACGGACGGACGGAAGGACGGACAGACGGAAGGACGGACAGACGGAAGGACGGACCGACAGAAGGACGGACAGACGGACGAGGTGCAAACCTATAGTCCCCCACCAAGTGGGCGGGGGACTAACAAAACAAGAGGGCTGTGTGAACAGCCCATGCTCAGCTGATCTTGACATTCATCACACTTGCAGCTCTGTGAACTTGGGAAAGGATCAAGGTCACCCATGTTCTGAGTAAGTCTGACCACTAAAAAAGAACACTTAACATGTGCAACATCAAGGTTCAAGTAGTTCTCAGGTTATAATGAAGAGTAAAATTCATGTATGTTGCACTGTGACCCCAGAAACGAGGTCAAAGTCATTCATGTACTGTCTGAGCATGACCTTCATACAAAAACATTAACATGTCCAACACCACAGTACTAACTCAAAACAGATCTCAAGTTATCAAGTAAACAGTCAATTTCATGTCAGATGTCCTGTGAATTAGCATAAGAATGCCGATTGACTTACATAGTAATCAATAGGAAAGCTCCATTGACTGATAAGTACCCGAGTTGAAAATACTTAAAAGTCAGGAATCTAAAGCAGTGCCACCTAGTAAACAACTTTGTTTGACCCTTCCACAAGAACATATCCATCACATTTCACCTTAATCTGAGTGACGGTTCTGAGAACAAGTGAAAAATAGCAAAACCATATGAAAAATTCATGAAAAAAAAAAAAAAAAAAATAGCAGCGCCACCTGGTGAACAAATTGGGAACTATGTGTCCCTGGGAGTGTCCATGTACGATATCAAAACAATTGGGTGAGCAGTTTCAGATGTGGAGAGTTTTTCAGGTTTGCCCCAAAAAAGAACAAAAAAATTCATAAAAATTCCAAAAATCAATAGAGCGTGACCATTTGAACAAACTTGGTAGAGATCCACCCAAGGCACATCCCCACCAAGTTTGAAGTAAATCTCGCCAAAATTATTTAAGTTATAACCATTACAAGAAATTCCCATGTTAAACTTTTGCAAAGATTTTTGAAAAAAAAATCATAAAAAAATCCAAAATTCATTGGAACATGACCATTTGGACAAACCTGGTAGACATCCACCCAAGGTACATCCCCACCAAGTTTGAAGTTAATCTGGATGACGGTTTTGGAGAAGAAGTCGAAAATGTGAATTAGCATTAGAATGCTCATTCACTTCCATAGTAATCAATAGGAAAGTGGCATTGACGGATAAGTACCCAAATTGAAAAAAATGCTTAAAAATCATGAATCCTCAGCATTCCCACGTAGTGAACAACTTTGTTTGACCCTTCCACAAGGAACATATCCACCACGTTTCAGCTTAATCTGAGTGACGGTTCTGGAAAAGAAGTCGAAAATAGCTATAACACACAAAAATTCATAAAAAATTAGAAAAAAATTGCAGCGCCACCTGGTGAATAAATTAAGAACTAGGTATCCCTAGGTGTCTTCCCGTGTGATATAAGAGCAATTGAGTAAGCGCTTTTGGAGAAGAAGATTTTTTAAGATTTGTCCAAAAAAAGAACAAAAAAATTCATTAAAAATCCAAAAATCACTGGAGCACGACTACTTGAACAAACCTGGTAGACACCCACCTAAGGTACATCCCCACCAAGTTTGAAGTTAATCTGGATGACGGTTTTGGAGAAGAAGTCGAAAATGTGAATTAGCATTAGAATGCTCATTCACTTCCATAGTAATCAATAGGAAACCTGCATTGACCGATAAGTACCCGAATTGAAAAAATCGTTAAAAATCAGGAATCTGCAGCATTCCCACATAGTGAACAACTTTGTTTGACCCTTCTACAAGGAACATATCCACCATGTTTCAGCTTAATCTGAGTGACAGTTCTGGAGAAGAAGTCGAAAATAGCTATAACACACAAAAATTCATAAAAAATTAGAAAAAAATTGCAGCGCCACCTGGTGAACAAATTAAGAACTAGGTGTCCCAGGGAGTGTTTCTGTGTGATATCAAAGTAATTGGGTGAGCGGTTTCAGAGAAGAAGATTTTTTAAGATTTGCCAAAAAAGGAACAAAAAAATTCATTAAAAATCCAAAAATCACTGGACCGTGACCACTTGAACAAACTTGGTAGACACCTACCCAAGGCACATCCCCACCATGTTTGAAGTGGATCTGGCTGACGGTTTCGAAGAAGAAGTCGAAAATGTGAATTGTTGACGGACGACGGACGGAGGACCATAAGATAAGCTTAGCTGACTGACAAGTCAGCTGAGCTGAAAATGATAAAAAATCCAAAAATCACTGGAGTGTGACCATTTGAGCATCTTGGCGGACACCAACCCAAGGTACATTGCCATTAAGTTTGAAGTGAATCTGACTGACGGTTTCGGAGAAGGCAGCATCACTTGGTGGCCAAAATATGAGTTACATAACCCCAGATGCCCCTGTATGCAATATCAAAGCAACTGGCTCATTAAATCCTGAGAAGAAACTATAGGCACACTGGTACTTGAATGAAAGTTTTTTTTTTTTTTTTTTTTTGTTTCTTTTTTTAACAATAAGAATCTGAGATCCTAATGTTAATTTTTCTGCTCAATTACACGAAATTTAGAAACTTAACACATAGAATTAAGAGAAACGACTAAAATCAGATTTGCCGAGCATGTTCAAGTGGTAAGTTCCGGAAACCCAGGTAGGCGTGGCTTATTGGTATGTGGGTGGGACACATGTGTTTTGGTTCCATAACACACAAAGCTAATGTGTTATAGTCTCATAAAACACCAGGCTCTCTCCTATACTTGCAATGTTAAAAGTTAGATTGAATGTAAATATATGTCCATGGTCCAACAAAGGGACTGGAGAGTCAACTCTACTCAAGGAAGCACGGCATGCAGTTTGTACATGTTTGTGCTTTTTTATCCTGATGTTAAAAACAATTTAATTATCATGCACATGTATATTATGTATATGCTTACACGTACATAGAAACAGATATATATGTGTACATGTACATGTGTATGTTCATTTTCCCTAGAGGTCTCACAATTCAGCCACTGCCTAATGTGGGCACCTGTTAATTATGGACACTTTGGCTCAGTCCCAATGGTATCCGCAATTGACAGGTTTCACTGCATATACTAATTTTTTTTTAATTTGAAAAAAAAGACAATTAGCCTACGTAGATTAATTCTTTACTGCCCAGTTGATGAGTTAACAGCTTTCCTTGGTGCTCTTTGCACGTAACATGCCCAATGCAAGCCAATGAAAGCTGTTGATCTCAAATATTCTTATGCTCTCTTATTATCTCTGCAACTGTAGGCATGCTGGGACTTGAATGAAAGGTTGTTTTACAAAGAATATGAATCCAGCACTGTTATGCCAATTCAGAGCACAAAAACTTCTAAAACTGTCAGTGAAAGGGTTAATGAAAGCGTGTACCTGTGTGAAGTGACCAGATTCTAATGGAGCAATCTTGAGACCCACTGACCACCAGTCGGTCATCTTCTGACAAATCGTACACGGCATCTACAAAGCAAAGAGTGCATTGTACATGTATGCAGGGTATTTAATCAACAGCTTTGCTTGATAAACTCAGCTTCAACCCAAAGAAAGCTGTTGACCTGGGTCATATTTTCCCAATACATGTACTTACCAACATAATGCTCATGAAAACACAACATCAGAGCAAACAAATGGAAACATACACTGAAACTAACTGGAGACTGTCAACTGGTTGTGACCGACAATGAAAGGGTTAAACTGTGTTTTCAGCCTGTCTTCCTTGGAGTCAATAGCTTTCCTTGACAGGGCCCAAACAGACGGACGACAGCTGCTGAATCAAGCTATGAAAATTTCATCAGAGTTATCCTCAATTCTCATTCAAATTCTTTTTCATTTTTCAGTTGAAATTAATCATGAAGCTGACAACATTTGACAACCCATGGGTTTAACAGAGAACGTGTTAACACAAAATTCAAATTAGAGACAACAGAATAATGATCCAGTGCACATGGACCATCTTGCTTCTAATTCCTTTTTTGTGACACAGGTGGCAGCACCTGATCCTACATGAAATTTCTTGCGGCTGGATTTGAGATGTTCGGGTCTGACAGCAGCTTTTAGACTCAGAGTCTCAGACTCTGAATCATTTCACTGGACATAAGTGTACAATGATATTTAATTAGTAGTTGTGATATCTGTTGAAAGAAAATATTTGGTACGGCTGCATATTGGTACAAGTATAATACATAAACCTAAATGGCATCACCAAACCATGTGAGAAGTCAGGATAATCCTGCTGAGGACTTAAAACTTGATATGGGGTGGGGGTGGGGCTGCCTACAGAAAAAAACAACTAGATAATGTAGACCATGGCTAAGAAGCAAAACATAATACTGCTCAAAGCATACAGATATCAAACAGAAGACAGATAGAAAAATTTATGTCCATAAATCTAGCTACATGTATTACAAATGTAACAGTTGGAAATAGAACAAGTTGCAGAATATTTACCTACAAGAAATAATTTTAAATATTTTGAAAAACCAGAATAAGAGTGTATGTTATTTTTTAAGTAATATTTGCAGGTCTTTCATTAATCTATGATGGAACAAGATATTAAATGCAATTTTGAATGGTGTGTCTTGATGGTAATAACATAGTGAGGTGTGTCTTAGTATCTTACAATAGGGAGGGTTAGAATTAGCTCTAAGGTGTGTATTCACCCCAATACACAACTGAATACACAAAAATTTGGAGGGCTAGAGATGTGTTTTCCCATTAGTTTGTATGTTAAGCGCAACCTTGAATACACTAGTTGCTTATGTAGCTCTGCTGTGGTTATATGATTTTTGTGAGATGTTTAATTATGCATCTAGATTTACTGTCTGAAATTTGGTGTTTGCATGTGCAGTAGTTTTCAAGTGATTAAGTTGCAAAATTACAATGTAAAGTAATGGGAATACACAAGCCTAGCCCTCCACTGTCTCCAGTGCCCTCTTTTAGGCAGTTCTTGAACCTTCAGTTCTTGACTTTGCCTATTGTATGGTATAAATGAGTGACTGGCAGTTCAGCATACAGATTACTAAAGTGTCTAGGCAGTTGACTTTTACTTTATCTATAGTGAAAATTTAGAGCTTTTTCATGCAGCAGGTCACTGGTTTTTAGTAAATTATGCTGCTTCAGTAAGGGCTGAGTGTGGATTCATACATGTCTACATTGTGGGCAGAAGTTTGATATCATTGTCATCAATTTTTCAACTTTTTGAGAAAAAAAAATCGTTCTTTTCAATTTGAAACAAACATTAATATTATTATAACAAAATATTGTCATGCAATATACTGTACATTTAAAAAAAATTAAATTCCTTTGATCATATTATAATGGCATGAGATTAGACTTTTTTGGACCATAAACAAACTGTATACCCACCATTTCCTGAGAGCCAAAATTCCAGTTTTTATCCAAAGAGGCTCATTTGGACATATCTGATTCCTGTGCTGAGTTGTGTCAGATAAAATGAACCCACGTCATGATCAAATTGGGAAAATAACACTCCAAAACTTCAGTTTTGTGGTCAAATTGAGAAATTAAATGCTGTATAATATAATTATACAAACAGGTGCAACAGTGCCACATCTTCCATATACTTCAGACCTCCCACCCCATGATGCCCACACACAATACATGTACATGTATATATAACAAGATATGTTTGTAAAACAAAGATGCCCCCCTTCCTCCATTATTTTTGCCCTCATTACCCTGTTGATAGTGCTAAATGGGGCACTCGTGACCTTGGAAAGTGGATGCAAAAAACAAATACACTAAAGTGGCTCTGTGACCTTGGAAATTAGGTCAAGGTAGCCCTTCTTTTAAGGTGATCTAGCCCTAATAGAAGACTAGAAACATCTACAAAATAAATGTTCTGGCTCAAAAAAATCTGCAGTTATTACACAGAAACAAAATTTGGTAATGTGGCTCCATGACCTTGGGAATTGACTCAAGGTCACCTATATCAGAACTTAACTTAGCTCTTATACAAGGCTACATTTGTATGCAATATGGAAGCCCTAAGTCAACACATCTTTGGTTACCATAGGGAAACCAAGTTCACTAATAGGACTCTGGGTGGTGACCTTGGCTATTTGGTAAAGGTCATCCATCTTTTAAGCTGACCAAGCCTTAATTGAGAACCATTATCATGTGCAATATTGAAGATATAACTTAAATTCTGAGTTACAACAGAGAAACCAAGTTCACTAAAGTGCCATTCTGACCTTTGAATTTAGGTCAAGGTCACCCATCTTCAAACTTGTCCTAGCCCTGGATAAGGACCATGATCCTTTGCAATATACAGGTCCTATCATAAATACTTTTCTGGTTATCATGTGGAAAGCAAAACACACCAGAGTACCTCTGTGACCTTGGAAATAGGGTCAAGGTCCACCACCTTCACACTTCTTCTAGCCCTTACTTGGCACTGTCAAAGTCCTACCTCATACATTTCTTGAGTTACGGTATGGAAACCACAGTCTCTCCACCAACCAACCTGATGACCTTGGTAGTTTGGTCAAAATCATCCATCTTCTAAGTTGACCATATCCTAATTGAGGACCATTACCATGTGCACTATTGAAGTCATAACTTCAATTCTGAATTACACAATATACAAACCAAGTTCACTAAAGTGACCTTGTGACCTGTGAATTTAGTTCAAGGTCAACCATCTTCAAACTAGGCCTAGCCCTGGATAAGGACCATAATCCAGTGCATATGCACATCCAATCATGAAAACCTTTCTAGTTATCATGCAGAAACCAAAACTTGCTACAGTACCTCCGTGACCTTGGAAAAAGAGTGAAGTTCACCCATCTTCATACTTCACCTAGATCTTGCACAGGAGTATGTACCTACAAAGTCCTATCTCAAAAACTTCTTGAGTTATGGTGTGGAAAACCACAGTCTAACAACACATACCAACCCACCCACTGACATGAGCAAAGCTATAATTATACCCCACCTTCTTTGAAGGGGGGCATTATTCCAGTGTACATATTTTCAGTGTATTGTATCATGTTGATGAACTTAAATTTTACCAAGTCTTGTGATTCATACCTGTATGAGAAATGTGTTTTGGCAGCTCCCCATCTCATATACATGTACTTGGGGCTTTGTGTTCAAGGTCATCTTTTAAATTAAAGGTACCTCACAGCTCTGTGTGTGTGGTGCATTTTGCTGTGACTAGTCTACATGTGTACGTGTGTGAAGATTATTTGTACATCTACACATGTAAATTAAGGGACAGGGCGAAGGACCCCGGTATATGTCACAAGGGTACAGGCTCCAAAACATATTCTGAGTGGTTACCCATTGAAGACCCTTTAATTTATACTGGCTGATACAGCCTATATCAAAATTCTACAGAGGAACATGTGCAATATGGACGAGAGTACTTCCATATATACGTTAGACAGTGACAGGTTAGCTTGTACAGAGTAAAGAGTTCTGACTTCGGAATAGTGTAATGACTACCAGGAAGTGGTTGTGGACAAACAGACACAAATACAATAAGTTTAACTCAGTAAAAGGCATGGAAAATAAGAAAATCTTTCAAATGATGACTGGTATGAAGTATAGAAAATAATAGGGTTTCCGGTGTGCACATACACTAAATCAAAATGCCCAGTATGTAAGTATGGAAAACCCCTTACACCCATGCAGCTTGTCTACAGCTTTATCCATTTATCTATTTATGCACTGTAGTTCATGAATTGATCAACAGGGGAAAACCCTAACCATGCTGCCTCCCGGTGAGTCCAGAACTTGCTGTAGTTACCAGTTGTCCCCCACTAAAGATATATTATGTTTCAGCGTTCATAAAGCTGCGAGGAGATCTTGTGATATTTGTTGGGTGCAAATCGTCGAACACTACCTGCCCCTAATCAGTAAATGTATTGTACACCACATGTACGTGTACTGGCCAATACATTTTAATTCTGGTCCTTCCATCTTTTGACACCCGTGTCTTGCAGATCAGCTTTTACATGGTATGGATTGAGAATGCTGCCAACTTCCCAGCAATCCAATTTGCTAACAATAGTGTCATATATAATACATGTAGGTCATACACAGATTTGATTGATGATCCAGACATGGTCAATATTTAAGTAGGAAGACTCTTCTTCCCCAATGGTTACAGAGAAAGCAGGTTTCTTTGGCCCTATCCAGTACACATGGCCTGTCAATCAGACAAACATGTCACACACTTGTGACAACTGGCATTATAATTTAATTCAGCTCTACCATCTGGTAGTCTGGGAGCCAATATATGATTGACGTCATAAGAGTTATGTCATAATATGGTTTTTAATACATTGTCCACACCCATGGTCATGTTGTCCTGCCCTTTAAAAGGCGGATGTATCTAGCATAGCATTCAGTTTCTGTTGATCACAAAACAGAATGTTGAACAAAGACCAACACTCTGTTACTAGTAAACATTAACATTTATGTTCCCCCTGTAGTGGGGTGGAGACAACAATTGTTCACTTTGTGATAAAAGCATAAAATTTGGCATGAAAGTGGACCTTGCCCTAGTTAACATTTTTAGATATGGAAACATCATCAGCACACCACCGGTGGTGCCTGTATTTGAAAAAAGTGAAATGATTACATATATATATATATATTACCATAATTGATCAGTGTCTGATAAAAGTATATAAATGTTCACAAAAATAGGTTTTACCCTAAAAAATACATGTTTGTTTTGTATGTGGACATTGTATGTACATTGTCTCATAGTCTCAATTAAGGTGCCCCCTGGTGGAGAATATGTAATTTCCTATGATTTAAATAAAACAATTAATGCCAATTTTTATTTTTGTGGCACAAGTTGTATTGCATGCTTTTGTAGATCGTGTACTCTTTACATGCTATTTTTTTTCGAAAAAACAAAACAAAAACAAAAAGCACCCCTGGTGACGGTTGAAATCTCTGAAAATGTACACTGAAATTTAAAATGTCCTAGAGAAAACCCATTTTTGTGCTTCTGTTATCATCTACCAGCCTCAGTAAACCATCAAACTGAATGTGTACCCTGCATAGTATACGGTTGTGAGTATGGTGTTAATGTTTTCTCTGCTATGCTCTCCTCTCCTGTCTCCTCTGATCTTCTCTTCTTCTCTCCTGTGTCTTCTATTCTCCTCTCCTATGTCCTGTCTCCTTTGCTCTCTTCTCCTGTCCTCTTCTGTTCTATTTTCTTCTCCTCTCCATCCAACGCTATATTTCTTCTCCTCTCCATCAGTTTTTAGCGCTTGATCATCCCCATTATACAAGATGGCCAGCTGTGCATATCCTTTACATGAGCACCTTAACCCTTTCCCCCTCAAACCGGCCAAAACCGGCTGGTGGTCAAATGTCAACTGCTTCAGTGTTTTCAACTAATTTCAACAGTTATGAAAAACAATTTGACTGAGAAATGTACATGAGACTTATCAAGATCACATGCCCCAGGTCAACAGCTTTCCTTGGCATGGGTTGGGCACTTAGTGCCCAACCCATGCCAAGGAAAGCTGTTGACTCAGTCTTAATTCAAGGGGGAAAGGGTTAAGTTAAACCCATCCAAATGTTACAGCACAATTTCAGAAAGGAAAGTTTGTTGTGCATGAGTCACTATGCCCCTTCTCTGCCATATCTTTGGGCCAAGCTCATGAGCAAAATAGCAAGTGCATCAAAAGTGAGGGTGGTGCAGTGAGCTTGACCGACAATCCTATTTCACTCCCACAGTGGATGGTTGCCGGACCAGAAGTTGCCCGAAGTGGGAATGATTTTGAAAGTGACATATAAAGCAGCAGAGCATGCAACAAAACATCACTTCAACACCATGGAGAACAAGGGAAAAGTCTACCAGAAGCATTTGCTAAAGATGTGCGTTCACTCACAGATGTGCTTGAAGACATGGGTAGCCCAGTTGTGGATGAAAGTAGTGACTTATATGCACTGGGCACAAAAGCTATTGCTGATCCTGCTGTAAGAAACACTGTAATACAAATTGAGCAAATAGGTCAGAGAGAATATGACAACTACGTGGTACAAAGATTTGAAAATTAAACAAAATCTGTGCTTGATCCAATCAAAATTAAGGAACAATCAACCTCTGTTTAGTAAACCCCCCCAGCAAAAACTGTTCAAGTCACAACTGCAAGTTGGGAGGAGGCTCCTTTATATTTATTATTTAAATCTTCTCTTCGAGCTTGTTGGTTTGTTCTTGCTTTCCAATTGCAAGTTACCTCCCTCAAGAATGATTGTTTACTCATCTGGAGATTATACAGCACCTACCAATCTCGAGATGGCAACCTTGATGACTTTTGTCAACATGAGAACCAGGCATCACCCCCATCTCTGTCTAACCTTGGCAATATCAGGTCTGGAACTAAGGCAGATCTTATCCCCTGCCTTCAAGAGTCTCTTCCAACATATGCTGATGGCATTATCCTAGTTGCGGCGGCCATTGTCAATATGCTGAAGCCAAGGACAGCAAACACATTTAGGGAATATGCAGAATTGGTGTTCATCCCTTACATAACAAAGCACCTTGAGCATTGTCAAAAGATAGATATAGTTTAGAGTGAATATATCACAAATTGTCTGAAAGCCACAGCAAGGTCTCGGAGAGGAAAAGGTGTAAGAAGGCATGTTGGAGCAAAAACTGCACCTCCAGGAAGCTGGCAACTATTCCTTTGCTTGGATGAGAATAATACTGAGCTCTTCAGATTCCTTTGCCAAGCATATAGTGGATAGTAACCCTTAAAGTGCTCATATAAGACTGAGTCAACAGATTTCCTGGGGGCACTTTGCACGCATTGCGCGCAAAGTGCCCACAGGAAAGCTGTTGACAAAAACTACTTTTTGCTTTAGACTAGGCTTGCTGGTATTTGAATAAAAGGTATCTTCATGAGGAATTTGAATCTTTTAACCATAATGTGTTTAACAGTAATGAGAAAACGACTATAGCAGTTATCAGCACTTTAAGGGTTAAGAGTGAAAAGGAAGTAATCTCCACATTTCGTCAGGACATACTCTGTAATAAACCCAGGGAAACCAGTTGTAGCCTTACCCCATGCACACATCAGCATGCAGATACTAGAACGCTGCTTCACACAGCAAATGCTGTGAATCAATGTCACAGAAAAGTTGGGTTCGGTACGTGCAAGAATTTCAATTTTATTGCTACATATGAAATTGCTGATGCCCTTGGTGCCACTAAAGTAAAAGCTATCCCGTTATTCCATTCTTTCACGAGATGCAATACTCTGTCTTTTTTGAATGGTAGAGGGGGAAAACAGCGTGGAATACATGGAAATAGGATGTATTCATATCTAAATGTGGTCCTATTCTAACACCTATTGAGCAAAAGAGGGAGCCACCTGCATCAGGGCAGATCCATGTATTTAGCAGGGTCAAAAGTACTTTCTCAACAAAATGAACAACACAAACACACAATAATCTTAAGAAAATGTATTAACATATATTTGAACAAAAAGGATGCCTAAAATAATTAGAAATGGCCAGGGCTCTTTTTTGGTTGAAAAGGTGTTATTTATGGAATCGATGTTTATGTAATATATGATACAAATCTGCCCTGATCATGGTGAGAGCATCAGTCTGTTGCCGGGGCAACACAGGAAGTGAGCAGGATTGCAGTTAAATATGAATGTCTCCTATTATATGACAATGTAACTTCAGCATTCACTGCCCTCTCTCCACATCCACTTTCAGTAGATGAACACACGATGTCAATTGTTGAAAGGTTTGTAGTCCTTATGTAAAGTGGCGCTAGTGCAGAGCAGGATGTCAACTCTTCACCCAAAAAGGTAGACAAATTTCAGCAATCCCTCCAACTCGAGCAGCACTTTTGGACCATGCTAAGAGATTTACCAACCAAGGGGAACACATTTGGGGGCAGTTACTGAAGCAATCACCTCAGTTACCATCTCCAAATAAATGGGGCATGAAATTTAAAGCAGAGAAATTTTGTTGGAAACCAATGTGGTCAACACTACCAGAGGCATCCAGGTCTTGGCGAGACTTGAGTGCTGTGGATGTAAAAAAAGTTGCTCTGGTAACTGAAAGTGCTATAATTTAAATTTACCTAACGGCACTTTGCAGGTGTACTGGAGAGTGTTACTCTATGATTAACGGATAAACTGTTAAAGATGTAGTGAATATTGGAACACCTTAATGATGCAGTCATGGGGGTGGTGTCATCATAAACCTTCGGAAAAGATAGAAAACACCATTCAGTGCGCAATGAGTATTGTATGTAAAGGGCTTAAACTTTTCATGCAAACTGATGTTGATCAAAAGGACAATACCCCGCAAAAAAAAAAAAAAAATCCCCAACATACTTAAAGATATAAAAATGCCACAGAATTAATTAAACATACTTAGGGCTTTAAGCCTTTAATGTTGAACACATTGAAGCTGGAACAATGCTTATACATCTAAACCAAATGAAGGAATTTAATATTATATACTAGAACATCAATGTTGCTAGTTTAGACTCCCATCTTCCAGATAATCTGACCAGTAACTTTGTTGTACTACAAGCATTTTTAATATAATTTCTGTTTCTCGGCAGAACACAAAATTGGTTTGCAAGTGGACACTTAACAACAATATCATAGCACAAAATTATTATATCGGGTGAAATACAACTACACTGTACCAAAATCATTCTGTAGTATGAACAAATGGGTAAAAGGTGCATTAAATTTGTTTGTAATTTGTCTGCTGGTCAGATTTGGTCAATTTTTTAAGTATCTATATTAGAATGTCCTGCACTCTATCTAATGACTAATTGTAATGAAAAGTATTGGCAATCAGAGTTTTTGCTAAATGGCCAGCTTACCCAAGGCAAAACCACTTTTACTTTCCACGTTGCCATATACAGTAGTCCCCCTCTTATAAGGCCACCCCAAATGCACTGGAAAAGTGTTCTTATAAGAGGGGTGGCCTATCTTGAGGGGTAATTTATAATGAAAATGCCATACTTGCTGCATGGAGAAGTGGCCTTTGTAGAGGGGGCCTCTCTTCAGGGGGGCCTTATAAGAGGGGGAACACTATAGTATATATATATATATATATATATATATATATATATATATATATATACAGGTTCAATGATGTTTTTATGTTATTTCAAGCAAGGAAAATTAATATCACAAAGGCAACATTATAATGGAATAGTTTTACCATTTAATTGGACAAGGCTGCTTGAATTATCTATCAAAAAACAAACTAACATAAATGATCTCAAAACCTTGAAAATCAATTCCAGGGTCATTCACATTGCTCCTTAATTATCTCATGGACCTGTTATACAATTTGCTAAGTATAATAGGCCCATGATTATCTCATCCACAGATTCCACATTTATGGCACATCAACTACCCTGTTTTTACATTATTCTTGAATAAGTATATGCTATAACATGTATCTCCATGTACAGACGGACAATCTAATGATTACTCTTGTATTACACCAAAGATGAGAATGACCTTGAAATCTGGGTCAAGGTCACCTTTATGTTATCTACAGATAGTCAATTTGAGTACCTCCCTGGCTAGATCCAATATGAGTTGTCACCCAAAACCTGCAAAGATGACTTCTCTGAAGCGAGAAAAGGCATTCTTAAACCATTATTTTTCCACCTAAAATCTAGTTTTATTCATGTTCTGTACATAATTACATTCTGGAACAATATTGTGAAATTATTCAATCGTCTGGTATATCAATATGGGTACTAGTAATATTTAGGTTAAAAAAAACTCATGCAATGGACCCAATTACTTCTGCCACTACGGGGCATTTATTCTCCACCAGGCGGCACAATGGTCATGTCCCCATATCCAAAAATATTTCAAAAGATCTTGCCTACTGTCCTGCCAGCTTTCATGCTTTTATCACGCAGTGAACAATTCTTCTGATATTTGACTGAAATCCACCCCACTACTGGAGTTGAACAGAACTCACTCGCCTATGATGAGTCCACCTATGGAGGAAACCGGTCAGGCATTTTGGCACATTGTGTACCTACTTTCATCCACACTTCCCTGGTCTTTCTATTGCAATTATACATTTCATCCCTTTCCCATAAAGCCCAACAATTTCTGCAGGATGTTAATGTCATATCCCTTAACCTTCTTCTCTAATTTTAAAGTGAAATGAAATAGAATTTCGGATACATGTAAGAATCAGAGTAGCAGACCCTAGGTCAACAGCTTTCCTTGGCAGCCCAGGTCAACAGCTTTCCTTGGCAGCCCAGGTCAACAGCTTTCCTTGGCAACCCCAGGTCAACATCTTTCCTTGGCAATACATACATAACTCTTTCAGTGCACATTTTTCACTGAGTCAACAGCTTTTCTCAGTGTACTTTGGGTGCAATGTGTCCCAAATGGGCAGAGTAAAGCTGTTGACTAAGTCCAAAATGTGGCAATGAAAGAGTCAAGTGCTTAGAAAGCCAAGGAAAGCTGTTGACCTGGACTATCATGTTATGTAACTACAGACATGCTGGTACTTACCCTTTAGAGTGCTAATCACGGCTATAGTCGTTTGGTCATTACCGTAGAACATACAATGGTTAAAAGATTCAAATTCCTCAAGAAGAGACCTTTCATTCATTCAAATACCAGCAAGCCTAGTCTAAAGCAAAAACTAGTCTTAGTCAACAGCATCCCGGGGAAAGCTGTTGACTCAGTCTTTAATCAGAGCTTTAAGGGTTAAATAAAAAGCCTTTTTACAAGGAACATGATTCTAGCATACTTATGACAATTCAGAACAGTTTGTTTTAAGTAGTTCAACTTCAGTTGCAATTGGCGCTGGAAAAGTTAACTTGTATTATTAATGTGTTGGACATTACCTGTACAATAATGCTAAAACCATGGACATAAATGAAAATTTGCAAAGAGAAGACTGGGCCAAGATAGTGAAAAGTGCCTGTCTGTGCAACTTTTGCCTGAGTGGAGACTTTAGGATGGTCTGACTGGTTTCGTTTGTCCAAACTCCTCAGAGACTGCCCAAAGACTCCTGAGTTTATTTTTTACCTTAAATTCTGCGTGTCAGTGTTATCCATTATTTGTATATGGGATGATGTAAAAGTATTGTTTTACATTGGAAAAGCCAACTGTCGAACTGGTCAGTTGGGTTAACGATGGTCCACGTGCTATGGTGTGCACATGTTTACGTTTACTAACACTCCGTTGTGAAGGAGACGTGACATCTCTTGCTAGTGTTCCCAATGGGTGTAAATTGCCCCGTGGGGAGAACATGCATTTTGTGTATTAAACATAAGACTAGAGTGTTTGGGGGTCAAGGTAAAATTTATTGGTGGTGCATGAATATTCATGGACCTGACTGGAAAAAAATATAATGTTCCATTTGAATAAAATGAATTAGCAATCTTTTGACCACGGAGACTTGATCTGTTCTGTTGAAAGCATGTAATAAGCTTTAGATACGATCCTTGAGGAATACACCACAAGCAAGACGACAATACACCAGGACATATTTATACATACAAATAATGAATGAAGACAATGTGTTGGTTGAAGATGATTTTTATCACATAATCTCGCATTGTTTGATATTATATGGCATCTCTGGTGACCTTTGACCGATACTATTTTCACACAACTTGCATTGCAAACCTGGAATGGACTTTACTATGTCATAATAAGTTGGTCATACGCACCTCAAGCTTCAAAGATTCTTACAAACTTTGACCCTTTACTTCAGCCAATCACGATATTTTTTTTGGTCACCTCTTTTATTATACCTGTAGGATTCAATAAAATCTGAGGAACCTCTTACCCCTGAGGAAGCCTCCATTGCAGAGGCGAAACGCGTTGGGGAGGTTCCTTTCATTTACACTTTATATCTTTGAGCTTAGTTGGTGATTTCTACGTCTAAGTCTGTTTAAAGCTTGTCACAAACAATGTCAATGGGTGACACGCATGGGAACTATAAATTTAGCATAATACAAAGCAAGGGTGCCTATTTCCCCATGACATTCAGGCTGAAAGGTTCCATGGCGCACAATTAAGGGCTCCAGTGGTGCTCTTTACCCAGTCGAAAAGTTTCTGGGTTTTTTTTTTAAACTTTGGGGGAGTTGGGATGTAGCACAGGGCTTGGACTTTCAGGTCAAGTCAGCTGTGACCCTGTCGGAAAAAATGTCTGCCCAATGATTGATTCATATCTCCCTTGTGGATATAGTAGAAGTGTTCTCGAAGTCTTGATCCGAGCGGACGGGAAGTCTGGCCTACATACTGCTGGTGGCACTTGCCACTGGTCAAGAAGTAGACAAGGTTATTGTCTCTACATGTTCCCCCTTGGGGCGTATTGTAAGTACAACCATTCTGCGTGCTGACTACTATACAACTAGTGTCTGATTCTTTGACAGTATCTGCACTTGTTTGTATCATGTGGATTTTATTCTACACTGCCTGATACTGATGGATTGTATACTGGTTTAGGATATTTTAGTCTACTAGTAGACTGAACTAAAATGTCTTTGAGATTTTCTGATCTCCTGTATCCTATTAGAGAGGTCCCTGTCTTGAGAGACCACCTCTAGGGCAGGTGAAAATGTGGTCTCTCAAAACAGGTGTTCTTTCATTAGAGGTATAATAACATGGAAAAGATGGCACAGTGTTCTAAGAGTGCGGTCTTAAAAAGATATGCAGTCTCTCATTGGAGGGGTGTTTCAAGACAGGTACCACTGTATCACCTTTTTGTTGTCCAATACTGGTGCAAACTTGGAAGCCTGAATAGTTCCCCAGTTTCATGTGATAGTTTCTCTGAGTGGAGATAAATTTGGGTTGTGTTTCGTGATGAGAAATAACTTCTCATCACCTCCTTCTGTTTGGGATGTACTGGGTCCATGTTGTAATAATGAAGCCCTATCTATGCTTCTGACCTTGGTGAGGGCATCAACTAAAATATTTGTTGGATAACCCTTAAGGTTGTAGAAGTTCATTATTTTGTCTGCATTTCCTTCAAAGTCAGCTGGGTGGGGGTATATTTTTTTCATCCGTAAAAGCTGACTGTGAGGTCCCGCCGACTTGCAGTGTTTAGCATTGGAGACCTGTAGTGCAGATACATATGTATATTTGTTGGTTTGGTGTACAGTGAAGCGTAAGGTTTTCTAGATGTGTCCAGGTGGACAGTGGTATGTAGAAAATTGATTTCTGTTTTACTGTACTCCACTGAGAATTTGATGCTAGGATGACTGGCATTCAGGTATTCCACAAAGTGGAGGAAATTGTCTTCTCCATGATACCAAATACAGACCAGAGTCATGCCTGGGGGCATGAAGGTCTCACCAGCGTAAATCAAGCCACTCCGAAGTTTTTTGTTGACGGGCGGACGGATGGACGGAAAGTGACTGCTTTGTCTCGCCAACAGCTTATGCTGACGAGACAAAAATGTCATCAATGTATTGCATCCAGACTCCTGGCTGCCATTGATGTGAAGCTAGGAGTTTCCCTTCTAGCTCACTCATAAAAAGATGTCAGCATATGATGGGGCTGCTTTTGTTCCCATAGCTGTGCCACTAATTTGGAGGAAGTATTCTCCATTAAATTAAAAATTGTTACAATTTAGGACCAAGTGTGGCAGGGCAATAATTTCTCTAACTGCTGGATATTTGTTTCTGGTCCTATTCTGTAGCCTGAGAGTCTGAGTGACTGCTGTTAACCCTTTCCCCCTCAAACCGGCCAAAACCGGCTGGTGGTCAAATGTCGTCTGCTTTAGCGTCTAATTTCAACAGTTATGAAAAACAATTTGACTGAGAAATGTACATGAGACTTATCAAGATCACATGCCCCAGGTCAACAGCTTTCCTTGGCATGGGTCGGGCACTTAGTGCCCGACCCATGCCAAGGAAAGCTGTTGACTCAGTCTTAATTCAAGGGGGAAATGCTTAATCCTTCTTCTGTGGGGATATTGGTATACAAAGAGTTAACATCAAGGGTGACAAGCAACATATTTTCTGGTTGCTGTGGTAATGACTCTATCTTAGTGATAAAATCATTTGTATACTTGATGTAACTTGGAATTTTTGTAACCAATGGTTGTAGAAAATGGTCTTCAAATCCTGATATTCTTTCTGTGGGACACCCATTTGCACTCAAAATGGTTCTACCCAGGGGTTGGTATATACCCTTGTGAAGTTTTGGCAATGTATAGAAGCACGGAACTCTTGGTTCTTCCATGGAGAGATACCTTGAATGTATCTGCTGATATAGACTGGTTTTGTACCAGTTGTTGTAACAGAATATTGGCTTGCTCATTATGTTTACTTGTGAGGTTGAGAGGAACTGGTTTGTAGTGATTAGTGTTGGACAAAAGTTTTCTGGCTTCTGCAACGTACTCTGTTATATTCACGATTACTATTGCAGAGAGCCCTTGTCCACTTCTTTGATCACAATTTCAGGGTTGTTTCTCAGTTCTTTAAACCCTTGATGTTCATCTCTGGGGAGATTATTAAATCATGGTGCTTTAGGAGGATGTTTGGCTGTCTCATGTTTGACTGTCCTACAAAAAGATGCTAGATTGGGATCTCCTAGCTCAGCCTCACTCGGTGTTAAGTTGTTTTTTGGTTTGAAGGACTTATGAGTAAATCGAGGGATGTCTGCTCCATCTGATGTTGCAGCATCCTGTTGTTGCACCATGTTACGGTGGTCAGCTGGACTGTTAAGGGAGCTATTTTCTACCTTTTCCCTTGTGAAAAAGGCTTGTAAAAGTTTGCAGGCTGCAATTTGCTATAGCAACCATGAAAAGTGTGGGTACATGTAGCAGTTTATTGAAAAGGCGAAGCAGGGGAACCATACTGAAAATCTTCTTTTGAACTTCTGGCGAAGCAGATGGCAGTTTCCCGTGTTCACGGCCAGGACATAATTAGGTTTGGTCCTTTTTGGTACCACTTTACACAAATGCAATCATATCTTTTTAAACGAACCATCCATGACCCTTTTCTTGTGACATATGCAGACAATTTTAGTCACACAAGGTGCAAAGGTTCCAGAATTATTGATGTAGATCTGGATTTACTTGCATGGATCACAACCTATATTCTTTGGATTTGTCTCACTGTATCCCAACAACTTACAGCTGGCCAATGTATGGTGATTATTTTTAAGTGACCGTGGACAGTTTATGTAGAAGCGTATGGAATACTCACAATTAGTGGCATATACAACCATTTTTCTTCAAGAACCCACTGATATTCCTGCAAGATATTCATTCTTTTGCAACATTGTCCAGCATTTATGGTCTTTTTATCTTTAAATTTCTTCTCATTTTGTTGTCTCTGATTCAGGACTGCAACCAACCATAAATAATTATCAAAAAGAACAAAAAACACCATATTTGTCTGACAGATTAGATGATATTGTCCACTGAAATATATTTGTACTGGGCCCACATGCAACAGTCACGCTTTTTCCCCCACTGATTTTTTGTTGTGCATTCCTTACTATCCCAAATTTATTTCATCGAGGCCAAACTTACTCAGTTTGCTGGCATGAGATGGTAACAAGCAGACAGAGGTAACTGTTCCTGTATGTCCACCAAGACTTCGGATTTCAACACCGGTCTCCAGGCTCCATACTTTCACGGTAGTGTCTCGGCTGTGAAAAGTGTGCATAATCCTTTTAATTTTGTTTCACACTGTGTTCATATAGGACAATAGACTTGGCTAATTTTTACATCACCTGATAAGTTATGCCCAGGCTTCTTTACAGCAGAGAGAGTATGGCAAGCCAAGAAATACAAGAAACGACATCTTTGGGTGAGGTACATTTCTGATGGATTTGAGAAATGGTGAATGAGAGATCTTTCCATCATGAAATGACCATGTAATGGTGTATGATTCACCATCATACAGGAACCTGTTAAAGGACACATTACTTCTTCTTGATGACTGACCAATGAGAAGAGCTAGTTTGGTTTATTCTCCAGCTGGCTCCAGATGCACTTGTTAGTTACTTAATGGAAGGGTTCTGGTGACTCTATCTGCTGTTAACATTACTCTATTGTCATTTGCATGGTTTACATGTTATTGTAACAAAAGATATAAGAAAATCCATCCTGGAAAATACACAGTTCCTTTAATTCTACAGACCTAACATTACCACTGATCAATCAACTGAGACATTATACATGTATTTAATCAGTGGTGGTTAGACTCAACATTATAGGTGGCAGAGTGGACTCTCTGGAGTGACTACTCCTACTGTCAAATAAATACATTAAACCCTTTCCCCCTCAAACTGGCTGGTAGTCAAATGTCGTCTGCTTCAGTGTTTTGAACTAATTTCAACAGTAATGATAAACAATTTTGACTGAGAATTGTAGATGAGCCCTATGAAGATCATATGCCCCAGGTCAACAACTTTCCTAAGTGCCCAACTCATACCAAGGGAAGTTGTTGACTCAAGTATCAATTCAAGGGGGAAAGGGTTAACCTTAAAAAACAGCTGACCCCAAAAGTTATTGTTTAAGATAGGGGACCCAAAACAACCGTTAAGTCCAAAACAAGTGACCCCAAAAGTTAACTTTATAGTTAACACAGGCAACCCAAAAAGTTACATGTACCCTCTAAGTTTAAAACAGGAGGCCTCTTGTATCAGGTAATACATGGGTATAATAGAATTTGGGTCTTCTCACAGTGGTCCACAGAGAGACCACCATGCTACACGACATACATGCACACATTTTTGTGTACGAATTAACCCCTAAAGTGCTGATTTAAGATTGAGTCAACAGCTTTCCTCAGGACACTTTGCATGCAATGCACACAAGGTGTGCCCAGGAAAGCTGTTGACTGAGACTACTTTTTGCTTTAGACTAGGCTTGCTGGTATTTGAATGAAAGGTATTTTCATGACGAATTTGAATCTTTAAACCATTATATGTTTGACTGTGATGAGAAAACGACCATAGCCATGACTAGCACTTTAAGGGTTAATAAATCTTATGCCTTTTAAAAGCCCATTTTCTGTGACCACAGTGATGGTGAACTTACCTGCCAGATACCAGGATACCACCATCACAGTCCACACTACATACAAGGTCGTTGTGACCTTCCAGCTCCTGGACGGCAAACTTCGCTTTGTGCCACTGTCGTGCTAATGCTTGACTGTGGTCTGTGTCTGAATATATTATGGGAAAAACAAATCTCTTTAATTTCCATCATATGGACTAGTTTCTTATTTGACACAAGCTGCTCAAATAAGTCAATTTCAAATAATATTTATAATTGTATTATATTTTGTAGCATGGAAATACAGATTGCCTTCCAAATTTGTTACTTCGGAGAAATTTTGTGAAGCTGCAAAGATCGTGCAGTGCCATGGTGACAACATCTCACTGGAAATGTGAGTGCTATTATAAATTGTATGCCAGTTTTTTTTTTTTTTTTGAGGGGAGAGGGGATACTCCTGCACATATACATGTAATGTCCAAAAGCTAATTTCTTGCACAGTATCTTTCAGCTAGTTTTTTCAATGCAGGGACAAACCCAGGCATTAAAGATTTTTTAGCCCAACATGGAAATAAAATGGTAATTGCTGCAGAGTTTGACTTGAGCCTTATGTACATGTACAGGTAGCTGATGTTAAAATTAATTACTCATTTGCAAATTTCTTTAGCCATTGAATGAAATGTCAGCACTTCCCCAATTGGCTTATGGCACCAGTGGTCCCTGCAATGATGCAAAATTTTTATACAAGTACACATACATGTATAAACCTTTTGCAATCCAATGGTATAAACCTTTATACACAAAATAAGTTATTTTTGCAGTGGCTTCAAGAAAAGTCAGGACTTTATGCCATAGTCCATGCAATGATCTCACCTTTCATGTGCCCTAGTCGTTTCAACCAATGATCTCACCTTTCATGTATCCTAGTCGTTTCAGCTAATGATCTCACCTTTCACATGTTTCATGTGTCCTGGTTGTTTCAAGCAATGATCTCACCTTCACATGTCCTAGTCGTTTTGACCAATGATCTTACCTTTCATGCATCCTAGTCATTTCAACCAATGATCTCACCTTTCATGTGTCCTAGTCATTTCAACCAATGATCTCACCTTTCATGTGTCCTAGTCGTTTTGACCAATGATCTCACCTTTCATGCATCCTAGTCATTTCAACCAATGATCTCACCTTTCATATGTCCTAGTCGTTTTGACCAATGATCTTACCTTGCATGTTGCCTGTTTTCTTTTTCTTTGTAGGAGAGGATAGTGGGACAGTCTCTGTGTCCCTTGCCTCACTGTTTGGATTCCAAAAAAAAAAACAAAAAACAAAAAACAATGGAATGGAAGCAGTAAAAAGATACAACAAAGAAAAATCATGTTATATATACTTGAAACATAAAAATACCACTGTGGTATTTGGATCTGAAAACAGTGTTTATCTTACAATGGTCCATTAAGCACAATAATAAATGTACATCTTCAGCCCATTGGGTGAGTACTTTCCTCTCTTTGTGTGTGTGTGTTTGTAAAATATTACACCTTCAGATCACATCACTTGCATTTTTTACTGTTTCTGAGCAAAAGATGATGTGGAACGGACTATACAAGTGATACAACAAAGGCAGATTGCAAATGGTGTATGAAACTTTCCATCATACAATTTCCAGTCCAGATGGCGTCGGTTGCAGAAAAGGTCATTTTCTTCTGAACCGATGTTTTCTTGTTAATATTTCACCACAGCAGTATTCAGGGGCCTAGCTACACTGTACATATTAATACAGTCTCTTACCCACCATACCTGATCATCAAAAACAGAAAAGTATCCATCTGCCCCAAATGGAGTATACTGCCATTTACCTTGAAATTCTTTTCATGGAAGATTCTTTTGATTCCGATGCAGCAATGCTGACTCCATCCCCACCAGCTCCCACAATTACTGGTCCCTCTGTGTAACTCTCTTCCGCCTGACCACTGTAGTCTGCAACAGTGTTAAAGCTATCACCCTCACTGCTGGTTGGAAAGGAGTCTGTAGACAAATCTTTATTGTCTGAAGTATCCAGGTTTTCGGGTGTATCTCCTGATTCTGTGTCAAATGATGGGCTAGATAGGTCAGAAAGGATGTCTTGAAGTGTGCTTCGGATGCTGGCTTTGCGGCTTACCTATATTAATACAAATACAATTAACCAACAACTCACACTTTCCTTTCAAAGTTGATATAGTTGACAAAGCCTTGTGGTGAATGCTGTCCGAAACAGTATTGTCAAAAATGACCACTCTTAAATCAGTTGGAAATTTTTCTCTGTCTAGATGACCATTAGCTATTTCAGATGAAAATCATTCATTTTTGCACAAACAGATACTGCATCAATGCTCCTTTTGCCATTTTGTGTTGCATTTTGGCGACTTTTTCAAATGCATACACCAATTTATTGCCAAAAAACTTAAATGCCACGAGAAACGGTCCCCAAAAAGAATTGTTCACTGCGCTTTTATTTTGATGTGGTCATATCCATGATGCTTCACAGAAAAACATTTTTGTAACCTTGTATAGGTACATGCATTCTATGGCTTAATTCTTTCTTTATCATGGCATTATGGCATGTGTTTAACATTATCATGCATATGTTAATCACGTTAAATAAATCAAACATGAAATTGTGATTTTCAAAATAATCAATCACTGGCCGGAAAGGGGAGGCCTTGGTTCCACTTGGGAAGAGCTATTGATAGCTTACAGCACTGCAGTAACTGGAAAAACAAAAGTAGGGAATACTATGATACATTATAAATCAGACCCACTTCCTGCACCAAAGCAGCCCTGAATGATGCCACAGTGAGTGGGATAGCCCGGTGTTAGCACTCTCTGGAGATGCCAGTCATTTCTCTGTATCAGGTGGTGCTCAATGTCCTTTACGACACAAACAAATACATGTATTATTATAAGGCCTTCTCTTCACACCAACTATCTGTATGCCCTATGTACTCAGTGCCTGCTGCACTTCCATGTTTCACAAGACCACTTCAATTTTTACCATGATTTTGGCATACAACACCCTGAAGGAGCAGACTTCTGCAAGGCTACTCACACCCTAGAGTAATAAAGTTTTATGGATCATGGATGAACAAATATGCTCAGAAATCCCTCAACAAGACAAACAAGTTCTAGCAATTGCAGGGACGACATCTTTTTCCTAACTGATTCTCATGAACAATATTCAAAACACTTCTATGGCAATTGATGGAAATAGCTATAATCATTTATCTGGTTTAAAAGTTCCCTGAAAGTTACATGCAGTACGACTGGCAGGTTTTAAAATGCTCCAGCCCTTGCAAAGTGTCTTCTTTTTTTTTGTTTTTTGGTTTTTTTTTGGTTTGTTTTTGTTTGTTTGTTTTTTTTATATATATTCCCAACCATACAATCATTTTTTTCCTTTCTGTCATGGCAATCTCTATCATGTCCCATTTATCTGGTTTAAAAGTTCCCTGAAAGCTACATGCAGTACTGAAGACTGACAGGTTTCATAATGCTCCAGCCCTAGCAAAGTGTTTTGGTTTTTTTGTTTGTTTGTTTGTTTTTTTTGTTTGTTTGTATATTCCCCACCATAAGATCATTTTTTTTCCTTTCTGTCATGGCAATCTCTATCATATCTAAGTTTCGATACTAAAACCAGGCATCTTCTAATTATTATCTAGTTATTTCCTTCAGGTAGCTTCAGCGATAGCAGATCACAAACCTTAGCTGGAGTTATCCAGACAAATAGATTCGAAATACAGTTTACATTGTGCTGTAGTATTGATTACATAAACTACGAATATGATACTGTATTAACCATGCTATTCTCACCTAAGTTTGTCAATTTGTCGAATAAATTTGATTTGAGTCTTGAGTCTGAGTCTGTATTGGTACCTGACAAATGCCTGTGATTGTTCAGTCGCAGAATCGCAATGCTCCTTCTCAAATTTAACACTATGAACCCAGAAAATGTCTTAAAGGAAATTTTAAGCTGAACCAGTTCTCAGGTTGCTGTAGATCTTACCTAATCCCAGTGAGATAGAGCGAAACCCATTTACTGGAACTTAAACGCTTGGATGCGCAATGATAGAAGGGGCCCCTTATCGACCAAATGCTCTGTGCACACTGAACATAGAATGAATATGCTGTGAACATGAAATGAACTTTTTGCTTGCTGGAGACATTCGCAGCATATTTGCCATGTGGTGAACATAGGGTGAACAAATTAACAGTTGTTCATCGCATGTTCACCAGAGAGAGGCCATTCACTGGGAGAGACAGCATTTCTTGTCTCATTCACTTCATGTTCGCTGGTGGACTTAGCTAATTCTGGGTGTTCGCCAGAGAGTGATAGAGAGTGACTGTGTTCATTGCATGTTCACCAGAAGATAAATATTAGCATATGTAGGTTACATATCCCATAATTCTTGGACAGCAAGCTTGAGTTTTGGAGGGAACGGCAATATTGTTCCCACATTTCAGTCTTATGAGATCTACAAAAAGCCATAATTTGGTAACTTTGAGTCATACCGCTATTTCCAAATGTATCAGATATGACAGAGTATTGTGTAAAGGACAGCATGAAATGAACATAAGGAATTCTTAGGTCTTTCATCAATGTGACTGCCAGATACAAATTTAGTGAGTAATATATATTTATGTTCAACCATATCTAATTACTATAAGAATTATATTTAACTTTTAAGACTGCATCTGCCTGCTATGATGCATTTTTAGTGTATCCTTGATCTGTTTTAAAAGGAAAATGCTCAGAGTTTGAAGAACAGTATGGCCAAGGACAAATCAGGGCCAAATGTGCATGTGGGGAGCTGAACACATGTATGTACTAACTTGTATTTTGGTCAATGTTTCATTGTTCATACAATTACTGATATGATACATCACAGTGTTCCCTGCATGTTCGTTGCACAGTCATTGCATGTTCACCACAATGCTTGTCATATAGTCGTTTCATATTCACCACAGTGTGCGCTGCATGTTCACCATATGATCTTTGCATGTTCACTGTAGGGCTCGCCGCAAGCCCTCATTTGCCTGTCAATTGTGAACATGAAATGAACATAGAACGGACATTGGCAAACATGAAATGATCATTCATTGAATATTCAGCAGCTGTTCATTTCAAGTTCACTAGAGAGGTTCAATGGAAAGAGTGATTTTGTTGATAAGGGGCCATTCATACTGAGCATTCTATCCCCATGCCATAGAGTCATGGATATTCTACTACTGTGGTACACTGTGTTCCATGGAGGGGTAGACTAGTGTTTGAAATGAAAAAAAAAAAAAAAGTTAAAATTCGAAACATGGAAAATGCAACAAAATGAATCATTTCTACTGAAAAAAAATACTACTGAAGTGTGCCTTCAGCCCACCGTTTACTGCTCAGCAGACCAGCGGCTAGGAATTCACAATTGATGCCTGCGAGTTTTATTGCCCCCCCCCCACACACACACCCACACCGACTGTCGTGGTAACAAAGCTGCAGCTTTTAAAGTTCCGCTGGTGCTCAGTCCTTCAGATAATAAGTAGGTCCATGCATAAACCAATCTTGACAATTGAAAATTCCGCATTTGAAGTACGACGCGAGCTAGTTCATGGGTCACTAAAACAGCAGTAGCTGGAGCATCCGTAAATCTTCAGGGAGTAGTGTGTATGTATATTGACTATTCATGTATACCCCCATGCTAGGGGAGTGTTCTGTTTAATTATTGTACCGTCAGGTTTTATTTTGTCTTTGTTATGCTTTTGAATGTCTTTTGACGACACCATGTAAATGGTATATTGTATTTGTGTCTTTTTGCCCTGAACCACTTCCTAGTAGTCAATATCCTATTCCGCAGTTCGAACTCTTTACTCTCCATAAGCTAACCTGTCCCTGTCTAACCTGTATACATATGGAATTACTATTGTCTATATTGCACACGTTCCTCTGTAAAATTTTGACATAGGCTGTATCAGCCCAAATAAATTAAAGGGTCTTCAGCGGGTAACTACTCAACATGTTTCGGAGCCTTTTACCCGTACATGTCTCTCTGAGTAGCGGCTCCTTGTATAAGCTAAATATTCAGCAAAGACAACCCACATAATAAAGAATAAATAAGAACGTGGCAAATGATGAATTAGCTAAATACGTGAAGTTTTGCTTATAAATGCAGAGCTTCGTTATGAAAGAAGAACCCCTGTCAAACAAACCATAATTACTAAATTTGTATAGTACAGGTTCAGATAAGAACAATTTGACTTACCCCTGAACCAATATGTACCCTTTCTGGCTGGACAGTTTATCATAGTTAAACCACCCGCCAGCGTATAACTGAAGTGGAAACAAGCTGGGGCCTTATATTCAGTCCCAGTGATAGTAAAATAAACAGTTGCAACTAGACCACCTGTACAAACCAAAGGAAATCCCAACAAGGACTGCAACAATGGACATCCTGCACCAGAAATATAAAACAAACTCCGTGATGACACCTACCCCCCAAACAATTAACCTCTATTTAACTGCCAACTCTGAGTCAATGTATCAACTTAATGTGTCAGGTTTGTGACATTTAAGAAAATACTGTCAATTTTGAGTAAATGTGCATTTAGGCATGTCAGAAAAGAATGAAAGTCATTAGCATTTATGTCAAAAAACATGTTATCAAAACAATTTTTCTTAACAGGATTTTGAGTACAATTAGGCAAGCTTGTAACTGTCGTCAGTAGCTGCTTGCTACCTATAGCCCCTGGGGGTTTGACCTAACAGAAAACAAGCTAGCCTAAAATGTCTGAAAGGTGAACATTAAAACAGAATGATGCCAAAAGATAAAGTTAAGTAGCAAAACCGACAAGTCTAAAAACTGTAAATTATTGTAGCCAAACTTTCTAATAATCTTTGGATATTAACTGCTAAATTATAGGGCAAGTCAGAAAAGAATGAAAGTCATTATTTGTACTTAAGTCAAGAGAATGCAACGAAAATGTAATATTTCTTAAACAGATATCAAGCACAATTAGGCGAGCTTGTAACTGTCGTCAGTAGCTGCTTGCTACCTATAGCCACTGGGGGTTTGACCTAACAGAAAACAAGCTAGCCTAAAATGTCTGAAAGGTGAACATTAAAACAGAATGATGCCAAAAGATAAAATTAAGTAGCAAAACCGACAAGTCTAAAAACTGTAAATTATTGTAGCCAAACTTTCTAATAATCTTAGGATATTAACTGATAAATTATAGGGCAAGTCAGAAAAGAATGAAAGTCATTATTTGTACTTAAGTCAAGAGAATGCAACAAAAATGTAATATTTCTTAAACAGATATCAAGCACAATTAGGCGAGCTTGTAACTGTCGTCAGTAGCTGCTTGCTACCTATAGCCACTGGGGGTTTGACCTAACAGAAAACAAGCTAGCCTAAAATGTCTGAAAGGTGAACATTAAAACAGAATGATGCCAAAAGATAAAATTAAGTAACAAAACAGGCAAGTCTAAAATCTCTAAAATTATTGAAGCCAAACTTTCTAATCATCTCGGGATATTTACAGCAAAATTTGTAGAAATATTTGATCAAAAGTACATCTGTCAATAAAATTATTTATATAAAATACATTTTGTTCAGGTGGGTCTTCTATGATTTTTGTTTCCATAATTTTTGTTGCACATCTTCTTAGGCAGATATCCACGAACCAAAATACAGCTAAGTCCATCCCAATCCACCACCCCCACCAAAAAAGGAAAACTTAAGTAGTGGCATACGTTACCACAACCTGGTATTCTCCAAATGCACATCTGCATCATTCATGAGGTTGATAACACCCATGAAGTTAATCACCCAAGTTCTTTGCGAGACCCCAAAATGGGATGCATTATGATCATATGATGGCCATCAATTGTCTATTGTATGCAGACGACTTAGTTTTATTATCTACCTCTCACACAGTCCACAAAATCAGCTGAATATTTTATATCAATAATGTAATAGGTGGCACTTAAATGTCAACATCCAAAAAACAAAAATTATTGAATTTAATAATAATGGTCAGTTGGGATCCCATAACTTTCACTATGGTCTATTAAATATTGAAAATGTTACAGACTATCAATACTTGGGATTTGTCATAGCTGCCAATGGTGCCTCAACACAGGCCATAGATAACATATTCAGAAAAGCTCAAAAAGCCATATTTCAATTAAGAAGCTCCCTCAACAATTGTAATGTCAATCCCTATATGGGTCTAAAATTGTTTTACCAACTCATCAAACTTACTTTACTGTGAGCTATGGGGAGTTCTTAGCAACAACACAAATGCTAGAGCCAAACAGAAGGAAGACTGATTTGAGATTAAGAATCTTCCAAGTAAATTGAAAAATTACATGTCCAGTTCTCTAAATATGTTTTAAATGTAAATAACAAGACCACAAATATGGCAGTATATCAAGAGCTGGGCAGATATCTGCTCTATATGAATGTTTGGGAAAATGTGATAAAATATTTGGATCATCTACAACAGGTAGAAGATGGTAGTTTTTACGAAATGCCTATGAAGAAGCCTATCTATATAAGCATGAAAAGAATACATATTTAGACAATATGAATGCAGTTCTGGTTAAATATGGTACCGATGTGGATAAATACAACAGTCTTGATTTGCCTAAAGCCATGAAACAAAGATTTGAAAAAATCTGGAAGCAGAATCTGGATAAAAACTATGAGAATGACTATGCAGGAAATAAACTACGCTTCCACAGGTTATTAAAGACAAAATTTGAACATGAACCATATCTTAACATCTTATAAAATCCATAGCAATGAACCCAAGTCACTAGGTTAAGAATTAGTGCACACAAATTACATATTGAAACGGGCAGACACAAACAGGTACCAGTGAATGAGAGATTGTGCACACAATATAATATGGGCAAGGTTGAAGATGAACTACATTTCCTTTTTGACTGTGCAAAAAATGATGGTGTGTGTGAAGATCTCCTTAATCAGGCTGGGAATAATACTAATAGTAATTTTAATACAATGGCAAAAGAACAATATATATATTTTATATATTTAACTCTGAACCGGTGCTCATCAAATTACTTGGATTCTATGTAAAAAATAGTTCTGATCTGAGAATTGTATAACAGAGTACTGGTGGCATGTGAAACTGTAAGCCCCAAGTGGGTAGAACTGGTTAAATAAAGAACTTGAACTTGAACTATGATGTGTGTCCTCATGGTCATGTTTAAAAAGTTTGAGTAATGTGCATTACCATTAATTCATAAGCACAATGTCATTGCAGAGGAACAGGGCAGGACACAGTTCTGGCAAACTGGTGGGCAAGCTTAACTTCTCCATATTTTCTTACGGTACTGCTAGGCACTTTTGACTTCTGCAAACTAGTCATTGCATAAATTCACATTTTTTTTCAATAAATTGAACACATTAAATAGATTTTCCAAAACGCTTCAGGGTGGTGTATGCAAACACTTTACAGCCTATTGGCTTGCTCCTGCAAAACGGCTTTCTCCCAGCAATGGAGGGAAGCAAGCAACTCTGCACAGTGGCTCCACTCGCGGGGGAGAGGGGCAAGTCCTGTTTTTTGTTGTTGTTGTTGTTGTTGTTGTTTTTTGCATGAGAGGAAAACTCTTATCATCAAAGTATAAATAAATATGTGACTGATAAAAGCCCTCTTCCAATAAAGCGAATAACGCATGCATTGGCCCATCTCCGCAAACTATCACTTTTCATTGACATGTTGACGGTTGGTGCCATCTCGCTCAGCAGCTGACCTGGCTTGGGTCCAGGCAAACTTCATGGCTAATTGTCGCTCTACACCCCTGTAACTATTGTCATGCGTGTGCATTGCAGGTGTGATTACCTTCAATGCTTCTTCTTCGGTGAGGTCGCGCTCTAGTCTCTCTAAATTTTCAATTTGACGCAATTTTTTTCTGAGTTTTCGGATTTCCAGAGCCACATCGTTTCTGGAAGCTGCCATGTTGGGAGTACCCGGATGGAATATATTAGGGAGCGGTCTGTGAAATGTACCGAGCATTTTGTAAGTCAAATCATAGATCAAAGCTTTTTTTTTTTATACATAGGATCTAAGTGTTTTGACGGGCATTCTGCCCGGGGCTCCTGGACTGCAATCATTGGTTCTTTTTAGGTGAATTTCTAACGTCAGTGTATCTATTTATTTGTTGCACAACCTCATTGTATGTAACCGTTTGCTCATCTTTTTTTTAAAATCTTCTACTTGAATGTCATTACATCTTTGTATTGTCGCATGGCACATGTCCAGCTGTATTGGACCTTATGCTCAATAAAATCATAGAGATATTATACAGTATCATACTAGAGTCTTTATATCTGTAATATCTTCCTGGTAGTCGTTACCCTATTGCACAGTCCAAACTCAATGCACTCCATAAGCTAAACAGGAAACAAGGAGTTGTGGCACTTCCTCAGATTGGACACATGTAAAGAGTGGAGTTCCACAGGGATCCGTACGTATACTGTGCTGGGTGCTCTTTACAATACACATTAATGATATTGACATGGATGCAGTGCGCAAGGTCTTAAAATTTGCAGACGACACAAAGGTATTTTGTAAAATACCATCTTACAGAGATGCAGAACAATTACAAGAGCAGCTGCGAGACATGTACCAATGGAGTGTAGATTGGCAGATGCTTTTCAATGCAGACAAATGTGCATGTCTCCACATAGGCTCAAATAACATGCAGTATGATTACTTCATTGGCGATGAACTGGTTCATAGTTCAGAGGGGGAGAGGGATTTGGGTGTCCCTGATGTCATTGTATACACAAAACTTTAAGTGGTAGCAAACAATGTGCTAAAGCTACCAAGATGGCAAATAGCAAGTTAGGACAACATAACAGAACTTTCACCTTTAAATCAAAGGACATAAGTTTGAAATTATATACATCTTTGGTGACACGCCATCTAGAATATTGTGTACAAGCCTGGCGTCCTTGGCTCCAGAAGGATGTCGATTTACTTGAAGCTGTTCAGCGCCGAATGACCAGAATGATACCAGGTTGGGCAGAAAGATATTTATACAAGGAAAGACTCCAGATGCTAAACTTGATGACCTTAGAGACAAGAAGAATTCGTGGGGACCTCATTGAAACATACAAATTTTTCATGGACTAGAGGATATTAATCCGCAAGACTTCTTTGTGTTACTTCAGGAAGTACCAGAGATCATGGATGCAAAGTCAAAAAGCATTTTAATAAGAGTGATATCAGAAAATACTTCTCACAATGAATAGTTACTGAGTGGAACGGTCTGCCAGTAGACGCAGTTAATGCAAACAGTATTAATATTTTAAAAAATAAAGTAGACACACATCTTAGATACAGACAGTGGGCTTATAAGAGTCAACGTAACGTTGGCTCCCTGCCTTTACGACCAACCCCCTATATGTATTATTGAATGGGGGTAGTCATACTGAACTCATACTGAACTCTAACCTGTCACTCTTTAACCTATGTTAAAGTATTGTACATATTGCTCACGTTCCTCTGTAGAGTTTTGACCTAGGCTGCATTAGGCCAAATATATTTAAGGGCCTTCAGCGGGGTAACTAATAAGAACATGTTTTGGAGCCTGTACCCGTACATGTCTCTCTGAGTAACGACTCCTTGTCGAAGCTCAATATTCAACAAAAAGACAACTTACATAATAATGGAAAAATATGAACGTGTCAAATGATGCACTAATAAGCTAAATAAGTAAGGCTTTGCTTATAAAATGGAGAGCTTCACTACTAATGAAGAATACCTCTCAAACCAAACATAATTATGCTAAATTCGTGAAGGAAATGTTCAGATAAGATTTAAGAATAACTTGACTTACCCCTGAACTAGTATGTACCCGTTCTGGCTGGATAGCTCACCTTAGTTTAACCACCTGCCAGTGTATTACTGAAGTGGAAACAAACTGGGGCATTATATTCAGTCCCTGTGAGTGTGATTATAAATTAAATAAACAGTCACAGCTAGATCACCTTTACAAACCGAGGGAAATCCTAACAAGTTGTAATAAATGGACATCCTGCACCACAAACGTAAAGCAATCCCCATGATGACACCTACTACTCACATTGAAAGTATCCAAACAATAAAGCTCTGTTTCACTGCCAACCCTGAGTAACTGTTCAATGTAATAAGTCAAGTTTGTGACATCTGAGTAAATACTGTCAATATCTCTATGGTCAAATGAAGTTAATCCATGTAACAAATTTATTTGAACCTATTTTACCGATATAATTTGACTATTGTAACAGTTTTCTTCATTTATTGCTATGTTAAATTTTCTTCAAGGTTGATGGCTCAGATTTACAATCTTTAATAGAAATAAAGACTGACAACTTGAATTGTAGCGCTTTGATAGCCAGATAGGCTTAGTTTTAATATGTACAAACACGCAGAAAGAGAAAAAGAGTGACTTTCAATGCAATACATCTATCACATGAATGTGAAAAAACACATTGTCAACTGTAACTTGCACAAAGCCAAAGGGCTGAAAGCAAGACACTGTTGTCAGATATATGCCAGCAGATGTCAAGTGAGCCCTCCTAGCAAATATTCTTGTCTTAAAATTCAGGAACATATTATTACAGAGACTCCTTAGCAGGCAATATGATGGTTTTCCTTCTGAAAAATTCTGAATGAGAATTATAAAGAAGCCTTCTTTATACTTTCTATTCAAAATTGTGAAAGCGAAACATAGACGAAATTCGACGGTCAGTCTGCTGTACGGTACCGTGAAAATAAACTACCAGTCTGTTATCACGGCCCCGTGAAAATAGAGGCGCCCTCTTGACTTAAATTTAAAGAAATGAAGTGAGAACGGGGTAACGTGAGAAGGAGATTGTTCTTCAACAAATACAAAGCCAAAGGCCTGTGAGATTTTTGCTACTTATTGTATTTCAGACACAGTTGAATTTCCTCGCATGAAATTTCTGATCTTCTCCCTGTATCAACCACGGTATGGTCCCTTGTGTTTACATTCCGTGCAGAACCAAAACACAGATCTGTCAAACTATCAGATTGCTGACCACCGTTTTTCTGCAGGATATTGTGTCAGCGTAAATTAGGCACTGGCTGATTCGTCTTTCTAAGAATGAAGATCATTGGAATTGATTGAATGCATCGATTAGATTGAAATAGCACCTAGGTTCCCAACAAATGTAATTTTCTTCCAGGTGGGTGGATTTTGAACGATAATATGGGGATTTTCATCTCGATCATCGAAACTTAAGTTAAGAACAGTTAATATCACAGAATGCTTGTCATGAAGACTTGCACTGTTTCTCAATTAAAGTTGAAGTTTTTAAGAAATCAAATTGTCATAATAGAGGACCATGCAAATTTCTTAAAAAATATAACGCAGTGAGATCATGCGGAAAAGAAAATTGAATATGGAATGTTGCGTCAATGTTTATGCCTATAAATAATATGGCTGCGTCAACCTGACTCCTGAGTCGAGATAAACGTTGGGAGATATATTTATATGTGTGACTTCATGGCGCAAGACATCTGAATCTGAGTCTGATGTATGCCTACCGTGCAATTCTATCAGGAATCGTATGTTTTTGTAATGAAGCAGCCCAGGGCTGTCCAACTGGAGCATTGACCATTGTAGCAAAATTTTGCTACAAAAGCTGTCAGAGCTATTCAAAATTGCTACAGATTTTCTAAAAAATAAGTGGTTCTCGTGTAAAGAAGTGGAAAAAGTGCTCTAAGTAAAGAAAATTTTGCTACAAAGATTTTCAGCTGGACAGCACTGCTTTGAGCCCTTATGGGCTGATAAGCTCCGTTAATATGATGGCTCAACTCAATGGAGGAATAAGTTAGAGGTTGTTCCATGGCTAAATCAGTATTCTACCCAGTACAGCTCTGCTGAAAGCCTGTACACTCCCAAGACCTGAGGGGTCCAGGGAGGATACAACTCGAGGGGGAACTGTTCAGGGCAGGAGACTGATTTAGCCATGGTGTGATCTTTGTATCCTAAATGTATCAACCATAATTAGACGAAATAGGCAAGTGCAGCTTTTCCTGGGATTATGTAAGATGCTACACACCAATCTGGCAGCCATAGTGCACAATTTCTAGTTCATAATTTGGTGTGAGACAAGGGACTGATGGTGCTGTGCACACTGTGAATCTGTTGTTCACACCTATCTACCAATTGGGCTGTGCTGACATCGGATGTGCGCATGGTTGCGTTTACAGTCAAACGGTATGGTGAATAGGTTGTCAGCTATTTATCGTGACTAACTGATACTGACTGTTAACGTTGTCATATTCAAATGATGCGATTTTGTTTATGATTAAAACTATGTACATTTACATGTATTGTAAGCTATAAGTTGATATATTTGCCTACTTTCCGAAGAAGATTGCTATATGTCCATTTCAAGAACTGTTACCGACTCTTCCAAGGGAATGCAATCTGGCGAAAAGTACCAGTCAGCTCAGTTATGGCCAAAGAGTTTTTGGCTGACTGGATCTCTGGTACACGTAGCAGTCACAAGACCCTGGAATGCATCACCCCTACATATTATTCAGACAGACACCATATCGGTTGTCTAAAAAAGACATTAAATGCAGATACACTGAAAGCTCATCACAAAAAAAAACCACCCATTCCATCAAAAATGTAAAATGTGTTAGATTACTGAATATGTGAGGTAAATTGGCTCAAAACAAATGAATGCTTAGCTTATTGTCCCTGACAAATAGTGTCATTAAAATAATATGTTGGCACATTGGAGTGTCATTAATGGACCGGTAAATCATGGCTGCACATGCACTAGACCATCTGCTCAGCTGTTAATATTTTTTTCCTTGCACTGAAATGTATAATAATTTCATGCCCACTTTTTACTAACAAAGGTTGTCGCGCTATTTATTGTTGCACTACAAGCACAGCATATTCTTGTTGTCACCAATGACAATGTGGTACAATTTGTCTGCAATTAGCATGCCTTGTGTGTGCAATCACAGGGCAGTTATTAATAAACAGTACTGTAGGATATAGGAGTTTGGTATTGCATAATATGGGTGACCTTGAACTAATTTCTCTGGGTCACAGAGGGATTGCATTTGGGGAAATGAATTTTTTGCGATGGTCATTCAGTTGCATGTCAGTATAGCATTATGTACATGGGCCTCTTGTTATGTTATGTCTCCAGCATTGTTATTATTCTAACCGTGTACCATTCTCACCCATTTTATACATGTATTACTTTTAACCCCTTGCCTGTTTATATGCTTCAACCAACCAAGAGCTAAATCTACATGAATACATTTACATTTCAGCATTCAGAACTCAGAAGTCATTTTATTTCACATACAATGGCATGTACCTACACCAGACAAGAACATATACAAAAACTTGTACACATGTGGAATCGAATGTACAAGACAATCACGCATATAATGTGTACTGAAAGGATTAGTCAGGTTAACCCCAGTTAAGGACATAAAGCATACACTATCAATGGGGTAATGATATTCCAATAGAAAAAGACACAAAGAGGTAGAGTGGAATGGTAAGCAATGAGGAAAGAAATAATGCTATGACAAAATTCTTATTGTATACATAACAATTTGCAGTGGTATGTATTTCTGAATATTGACTGATCAAATGTAGTTTGGTGCACACAAACATGTACTTTGAAAAACTGGATAATGAGTGGGGGTCTGCAATTAATACATGAAGGTGTCATCTTGAGAAGGGATGGAATAAAATATCAGATGCATTTATGAGCCTTGTTTCTTTTTGGAGCAGGAAGTGGTGGTTTATGTTTAAATCTGGTTTGGTAAGGGTGAGTTATTGGTGGAATTGAAAACATGTCAGTAAAATATTGTGACAGTTGGGTTTTGTGTGTATTTGAAATAAAATTTAAAAGCTTCCAAATTCAGTTCTAAGAGGTCCTGAATTTTCAAGAGTTTTATTAGAGTTTCAAAGAGTAAATCAGTATGCAAGTTACATTTTGTATCGTATATTAAGTGAACATCTTACTTTTAAAGTCTGATAATTTGGTCACAAGAGTAACCGCAAGCTTAAGAAGCTAGAATAGAATAATTTAAATATGGTAAAGACATTGAGTCATACATGAGCAGTCAAGTATTTGTTGGTAAATATTTATGAAGCCTTTTAAAGATTCATTTTGATTCTGAAAATTTGGTGCCCTTTTTATTAATATGCGGCTGCCAATTCAATGTTCTATGTATCAACAAGATTGAAAAGTTAAATGCAGAAGTTTTTGAGATAGAAATATCGTTCATTTTTAGGTTCAGGGTTAGATTTGCAATTCTATGTTGGGGAAAGTGGGAGATCATGTATTTGGTTTGGGCCATTAAAGATAATTTGTTTATGGCCATTATAAACCAGTCGTGTACTTTCTTTAATTCACTATTGATGTTGTGTGACATATTGGCCACTGTTGTCTACAATAATACAAGAGTTAAAGGAACAAAGGGGATTGATTAAGGTTGTATCATCTGTGTAAAGTACATGTATAGAATCAATTTTTTACGAGGCAATGCAAGGTGCATGTTATTAGTATGTATGATGAACAGGACAGGACGTGCAGAGTATAGATCCTTGCAGAACTCCAGTAGTGAGAGATCAGTAACCTGGACATATATTATAAAGGAAACATTTTGATGTCGGTTGGTAAGGTAACTTTTGAATGAGTCAAGGGAGGTGTTGTGAATACCATAATAGTTTAATTTGTGACATAGAATTTCGTGATCCAAAAAAACACTTTAGAAAGGCCTAGTTAAATGCTGATGGGTAAATGCAAAACATGAATGCAAAAAGCAAAGAGTATTTTTACAAAACCAGCCATGAATCTCAATGTCTAATACAATCTGTTGTATATATCATTTATAGATATGGATATGAAGTGAGAATCCAAGCAAAATGAGCTTCCGTCTGATGCTGCATGATATAATCTCCCAAAATGATAGTGAGACTCTCATATCTCTGTTGTCCACTGGGGTGGACATCAACCAACCATTTCCAGGAGGATATACCCCACTGTGCCTTGCAGCTAAACACGGCAGTCGGGAAATGGTTCAACTGTTGGTGGAAGCTGGTGGCGCCCTGGATGGCCAGAGTGTGGGGCTGATTAACGAAGAAATAGGAGCTGATATGAAGCACTTGTTCTCTATGTTATTTGCTCATCTTGATAATCCAGTGTATTGGGTCAACCATTATGGAACTACTGCGTTGAATATGGCTGCAATTTGTGGCCATGTGGATGTTGTATGCTTTCTTTGCCAGGCGGGGGCTGATGTAGAAGGGCAAAAAGACAAGCTGGGTAGAAACGCGCTGTCAAACGCCTGTCTGTGCGGCAATGGAAATGTTGTAGAAGCTTTGCTGAAATACGTTCAAAACATAGACAGTCCAGATGGAAATAACAGAAGTACAGTTATAAATGCCACAATGAACAATCATAAAACCATTGTGGAAAGACTGATTGAAGCTGGTGCTTCAGTTAACTATGTGGACAAAAATAAATGGAATGCTTTACATTTTGCAGCAGAAAACGGCAACACAGAAATAGTAAAACTTCTTCTGCAGCAGGGATGCTCTGTAAAGCAGTTTGATAACTTCCAAGCGGGCGCCCATTTCAAAGCAGCCCAGAAGGGTCACACTGAGGCTCTCGCTTTATTGTTAGAGAGTGGATGCGATAAGTTTCAGACCAATGCCTTCAGCAAAAGCCTGTTGCATGTGGCAGCCACAGAGGGCCAGCCAGAGGTGATCAGGTTCCTGGTGGAGAATGGCTTGGACGTTGACAAGTACAACTGGCAATGTAAGTACATAAAGGGAAAAACAGTACGACTGGATTTGCACATACCCACAAGTACATATATAACTTACATGTAAACTGGCAATGTGAGTATTGAGGCAGTATAATTGGCAATGTAGATGTAAGTACTTTTAAAACAAGTTTAAGTGGCAATGTACTTATTGAATAATTATAATCGGCACTGCAAGTAGGATCACGGAATAATTATAACTGGCAATGTGAGTTCAGAACTAGTATTTACTCGTAAATGTAAGTATTAAACTATAATTGACAATGCTAGTAGGACCATTGAACACTTATAAATGGCAATGAAAATACTAAACAAGTATAATTAGTAAATTAATGTAAATACATGTAGGACAACTGAACAACTTCAACTAGTGATGTAAGCAATGAGCAAGTATCAGTGGTCCTGTAAGTTCAGGACAAATGCAACTTCAAAATTAATGTGGGAGTACTGAACAAAAATTTACTGGCAATGTAAGTGAGCCTATTCAAGGGGTATAGCTTGCAATGTTAATACCTGAAAAAGTGTAATCAGTAGGCAAAATACACGTGTAAGTGGCAATATAAGTGCTGAAAAAATAATCTGCTTATGAAAGTCCTTTACAAGTAAAGCTGGCAATGATCCAAAATAATGTACGGAACAAGAGTCACTGACAATGTAATCACTAAAGTTAATATTTTAACAGTAATTCATTGCTTTTTTTACCATGTGTAAAATTTCCTAATTGCCTACTCTACAAAATGTCGCTCTGCTTAGCAGGGCACTAGTCAATGCGAAGTGGCAAATGTATATATGGCAAAATATAGTTAACAATGTGGGAAAGGTGAAGACAACTATAAAATGTAATCAGTTACTGCAGACAGTGTATGGTATTAACCAGTGTCCCTAATCAAAACAAAAACCGTCAGCAACTTTGCTTGGTATGACATTCATCTCCACACCAAGGAAAGCTGTTTGTGTGGGGCATATTATAGTAAAGCTGTTGATCTGGGGCATGCTATTATAAAGCTGTTGACCTGGGGCATGCTGTTATACAGCTGTTGACCTGGGGAATGTTATTTTAAAGCTGTTGACCTAGGCCCTGCTCTTTAGCAGGGCCTGATGACCTAGGCCCTGCTATTTTAAAGCTGTTGACCTAGGCCCTGCTATTATAAAGCTGTTGACCAAGGCCCTGCTATTATAAAGCTGTTGACCTAGGCCCTGCTATTATAAAGCTGTTGACCTGGGGCATGCTATTCATAAAGCTTTTGACCTGGGGCATCCTATTCATAAAGTTGTTGACCTGGGGCATGCTATTCATAAAGTTGTTGACCTGGGCATGCTTTTCTTATATGACTCATCACAATTTTTGCTTGAAGTATTATCTAATAATGAATAATTTTAAGTGAAGCACTGCGACAGGTTACATTTGACTACTGGACAGTGACTTTTAGATTATTTTTTTGGAGAGAACTTAAGAGTCAAGTTTAAGTTACGTAATGTCAGTCTTTCATATCCTGTCAACATTTGACATCTTTTAATTTGTAAAGATGGTCCTTACATATCATCAGGTCCAGCAAACTTGGGGGCAGCTCTGAACCATAACAAAGGCAGAAAACACGTTTTGAAAAATATGGCAGTAAAAATTTTAAAATGTTCTGACCTAGAGTACTCAATTTGCTGATGGCTGACAACCATGAAAATAAAAACACAACAGAATAGTGTTTTGATATAGGACTAATAGGAACTGTGTCCAAAATAGTGAAAGTGAAACTTCAGATAAATGCCTGAAATGCAAAGACAATGAAAATTGATAGGTATCATATGAAAATGAATCCATTACAGCATTGTCTGCTTGCTCTGTTTGCATTTCAGGCCAGACCCCACTATGCTGTGCCATTGAGGCCAACCATGTGGAGGCAGCCAGGGAGCTTGTCAGAGCTGGTTGTGATGCCAACATTCCAGATGCGCCGTGGCAGCAACCTCTGCTGATTGCTGTGGAGAGGGGCAGCACTGAGATGGTGCAACTACTTGTCCAAGGTAACCATGGTAACAGGGCTGTAAACATGGTAACAGGGCTGTAGACATGGTAGCATTGCTGTAACCATGGTAACAGGGTTGCGGGAAATTTACTTGGAATCTTACAAAACATTTGCCATAACCCTGTCACTCATTAAGCAATTGAATGTACTATAATGCAATGTAATTAAAGGGCCAGCATTTAAAGCTCCTTGTATAAACTCAGTTTCATCATTTTCTCCCTAACATTTGTGATAGATGGTTTGGTCAATGGCAAAGAGTTGAATCTTGAATCTTGAAGACTTGATAGAGATGTTCCACGTCAGGCATGAAGGGTTATACATACAGTGTATATTCTGATTGGGTATAACGTCCTTGTACCAAGAATGCTTTAATTATGAAATGTGCATGAAAAGTTACGTGAAAAATGTTTTATGCTAAACAGGTGGTGCTGACATCAACAAGCAGGATATTACCCAGAGTACACCTCTTTCCCATGCTATCCACAGGGGCCACTCAGGTATATAGTCATGGCATCATCTGAATAAACAATATTTGTATCTTGCTGACAGTGTACAGTGTTTCCGTTAACCCCCAAATTGGGGTATATTACCCTTTCAAAACCTGAAATACCCTGTGAGAAAATTCTAAAGAGTCACAAGTCTGTTTATTTACATGACTGTAAAATTGGTGAAAATCTAGTCTTCCCCCCCCCCCCCCCCGTCTTCTGACCCCCTGAAACACTGGTGTATGAGTATGACATCTAAAGAGTACCTGTATATTTTTAGTGCTTTATAAATGTTCTTTTATTCTGATACTCACACCTGTATAACAGGGAAGATGATCAGAATGCAGACTACAGCATCAGGTGGACCATATTGCAGTAGTAGTTTCTGATTGGAGGTTAATCTATACAGTAAAACCTCTCTAACCGAACACCTCCGTATACCGAACTCCTCTCTATACTGAACACCATTTCTCAGTCCCAAATACATTCTTTCAATGCTATCAAACCTCCCTATAACAAACACCTTACTATACTGAACACTTTTTTCCGGTCCCAAGGGTGTTCGGTATAGGGAGGTTTGACTGTAGTTTGGTAGCTGTGCTACTTTGCAAATCCAAGTCCCGCTACCAATCCCATCAGTTGTGATATCTATTGAGGTGCAGTTTACAATGGTGATATACCATTTCTATCCCTTGTGTGTCAGTCAATCAATGGGATGCAACTGCAGCTATACCTGCTGTATGCGACCACCCTTTATGCCAAGAAAAAGTAGTCACATACAACAGGTGGTCTTTCACCGCAGGTAAATTTACAAAGAATTTGACTTGTGGCCCCAGAAATGTGGTCACAAAGAGCAGGTGGTCTGTCACAGCAGTGTTCACATACTGCAGATATCACTAAACTAGCTAGATTGTGCTATCTTGTACCCATAATCAAATGGCGACTCAAAATTGTGCTTGCTTGTCTTTTTAATTTTAAACTGAAGTGACCTTAAAAGACTAAACTGAACCATTTGCTTATAACATGGTTACAGTGGATCCTCTCACTTTTCATTTAAAAATGATTGCTCCTGACTGTATGACTGAAGACTGATATTGAGTGATGATGGTCTGAACACTATTCTGTGCCTGTGATATAACTAGTTATCATAACTATTTTTCAACACGTGCAGTAGAAGTAGTGCTGTCGGGTTCTGTAAGACTTAGTGTTAAAATGAAAATACTAGGTGTGACAGTTGGCTACCATGGTAACCAAAGTATTGTTTCATATCCTGATATTTGAAAAAAAAACCTCACGTTTAACAACATGATATGTTTTACCAAGGTCAGTGTTACATTCCTAAACCTTTTTTTAGTGCTGGGATCTTGACAGGTCAGATCACAAATTCATTTATGCCTTGGATTTTTGCAAAATACATCATTTGTATCCAACATAATTTCGAACAGTTACCATGGCAACCATGTTGGTCAGCATATTTGATAAGGTCGCCAGTTACTGCAATCTACATAGCCAAGGTACATGAATTCGGCAAATTTCAATTAAAAAACATCCATAAGCATATCTAGAAAGTTTGTGAGTGAGAAACTTTTGCCACAGGAAAGTTGTAAATAGACCTCAGAATGTGCATTGCCAAAATTATCTCAAGGTCTTGTGACATGGCTGCCATTTTTGATTTTTGCTCTAGGATCTATGGAGGCGAGTCCATATATACATGGACTCCGACTGCAACAATAATTTGTGTGAATCCGCGTATATGTGGACTCGAACTGGTAGGTGTCAAGGTGGCCTTGACATTATCCAAAGGTCACAAAACCACTTCAGTCTGTGCATTGAAGGTCAGCTGAGCACAAGACTAACATAGTCCTCTTTTCTTTTTTCACTGAGTGAGCAAAGTGACATGACATTGTATTATATCTCAAAAATGTGGATCCTAGGCCCATGGCTAGTATTCAGGGATGAGAATTAGTTACCATTTGGCAACTTTCAGCTATAATTGCTGGTCTCCCACAAAACAGAATGTTCTCAGTTTGGTCTAATTTCTTCAAAGCTGGTAAATTCCTTGGGGTGGGGTATAGAAGGTTGCCAAATTGGTCCTGGAGTAGCCAAAATGCACTGAGAACATTCTCATCCCTGAGTATTAAACCATAATAGAAAAGTACCTGTGTGATTTCTTATCTGCTTATGGCATAATTACTAATTTTGGCCTCGATTGGCTTTAAAAGGTTAAATTGACCTGTTTGCTTATATCTTGGTAAGGGTGGATTCTATGCTCACAAATACTATTGAATATTTCTAAGAAAGCTAGTACCTGTTGTGTTTGTTCTGTTGTACTGTTGTCAATTTTGTACCATTTGAATGACCTTAAAGGTTTAACAGTGATATATTGGCTTATATTTTGGTATTATTAAACTTTTTGCCATTGCAGATCACTGCTGTTTAGTGACACTGTGAGCTGCAATTTATGACCGGTGGTCATTGAGTGCTTGACCTGATGTGCTGGTGTCCTGTCATTCAGCTCCTGTAGTACAATGCTCAAATGCAGGGAACCATGCACCATCAAGCAGATGATGCATGCATGGTCATATCCACACATACAGCTAAATTACGTACATGCAATAACATGCACTGTTAGCAGTGTGTATGGCAGCCATGTCACATGACCTTGAGATAATTTTGGCAATGCACAATCTGAGGTCTATTTACAGCTTTCCTGTGGCAAAAGTTTCTCACTCAGAATCTTTCTAGATATGCTCATGGGTGTTTTTTAATTGAAATTTGCCGAATTAATGTACTTTGGCTATGTAGATTGCAGTAATTGTGCCCGGATGAATAAGCATGTACTTGGAGTCATTATAACCTCTCAGTCTCTGACGAGCCACAAGGGTGATGAAACTGGTCACACTTTATTTTGGCTAGCGTTTGGGTTTCACATGCCAGTTTTAGCCCAGCCCATTCTGTTTTGCTTTTAACAAATGCACATGTAGGCAGAAAAGTTTAAGCAATTAAATTCAAATTCAATATACGTGTTTGCATATTGTTGATATCAATTTAATGGAAATTGCTATTTTCAGTGACCATATTAACTTATTTATAATGACACATACTGTGAGATACATGTCAACTGATATGGGAGCACTTAGATATTAATGAATGATGTGCTGATCAATGCTGTTCACCAATATATATATATATATATATATATATATATATATGTATGTATGTATGTATGTATGTATGTATGTATGTATGTATGTATGTATGTATGTATGTATGTATGTATGTATGTATGTATGTATGTATGCATGCATGCATGCATGCATGCATGCATGTATGTATGTCAACAACAGATGAAACCACTAGTACACTTGTATGAAGTGTTGCCAATAAGCACAAGTGGAGTCTTTAACAGGGATTCAAAGATAGCTCCACTGACTGGTACACTGTACCTCATGCCTATAACTTGGAAGTGGTGTGTCATGCAGTGAGTTTTCAAGTGATGGTGGCTCCACCTGTTTGTGACATACACTAATAATCAAATTACATAATGAAAACTTTTATTTTAGATATTGCACTGCTGTTGATCAAGTCAGGATGTGATGTCACCAAACGAGACATGAATGGCCATACACCACTGCATCTTGCTGTTCAATCTCACAGCCACCAGGTGGCACTGCAACTCCTCCATGCTGGATGCAATCCAAATGCTCAAGATAATTCTGGCAAAGTGTCCATGATCTATGCCATTAAGAAAGGCAAGTCTTTGTTTGTTATTTGCCTGCTTAGGATCTTAGCTGTATGGTTCTGTTGCATTGAAAAGGCAAGGCGTTTGTCATATATGTACATGCATACCAAGCAACTGTGATTGTCCAATAAGGGAAAAAATTCGCTATGTTTACACTAAAAGCCCAGAAAACATCTTAAAGCAAACTTTCTTCTTTAATTTAGTCTTATGGTATCTTATTTAAGACTCTTAAGATGGTCTAAGATCTTTTTCCTGCCCAGTCAGAAAAAGAGAAAGTGAGTAAGACCCAGTAAGAGGAAATCAAGTCATGCTATGACCATGTGGGAAAGGAGCAGAGGCAGTCAGTCAATTTTCAGACCAGGTAAGACCTTCAGTGGCTGCCTCATTAGCATAATGAGATGATAAGAGTATATTCAGACTTGGAAAGACATTTGGTACCTGGCTCATTAGCATAAGAGAAAGGCCTGGGGGTAACAAAACTATTATAAGATCTGGTAAGATGTTTTGGGGTTAGGGTAATTAACACAAGTAACATGATCAGATATAACAAGACCTTGTAATATGTAGGCGCTAGGATATCCACAAAGTGTCACAAAACAGTATACTCTATGTATGCACTATCTTACTGAGCAGCATGTCCACTGATTTTTCACTCTCTGTCCTCCTTTTCAAAATCAACTCAGAATCCAGACCATGATATATCTCCCTAGCTAGAGATACACATGTACAGTACATACTCCCACTCATGTATGTTGTACCCACAAACTTTATATAATAATATCACCTGGGCACTATAGTGGATAGCACATTGACAAGCTTATCACTGATGATATATCTACCTAGCTAGAGAAACACATGTACAGTATATACTCCCACTCATGTATGTTGTACACACAAACTTTACCTCATCGGCCACTATAGTGGACAGTGTATTCACATGGCCATCACTGATGGATGGTAATCATGGTAATGTGTTGAAAGTTAAAACAAAAGAATACTTGTGGTCCAGAACTGTGACAACACATGTATATATGCAGTTATCTATTACAGTCTAACAGTTACATTGTACACTAATGGGCAGGCCTGTACCCGAGATACATGTACCTTGTCAGTCAGCTAAGCTTAAAGTATGGGGTTCTGTTGGAGTCTGCGTTCTATGGTATCAACAATTCACATTTTGCAACTTCTCTGAAATCCGCTGGGCAGAATCACTATAAACTGGTTGTCGTGCTATGAGTGGGTGTCAATCATGTTTGTTCAAATGGTGATGCTTCAATGGTTTGGGGGTGTTTTAGGAATGGTTTTGTGCATTTGTGGGTACATGTGGCAACATTTCTGTGGCTATCTGCTTTAATATCTACCACACTGTCCTGTGTTGCCATGGAGACACAGAGTCTCACAGGCAGCCTTCTATCCATGCATGCTAGGGGGGATGGTTTGGAAGGTTTGGGATTTGTAGCAAATGGGATGGGGGGGGGGGGGGCGACCACTCCCAACAACTGTGTAACGAGGTTGTCAATAAAATACAGGGAATCTTTTTCTGTTCATGCAAGAACAGACCTGCTCCATGCTGCAATATGTACTAGGCAGGCTATAGTTCCCACTAGTGGTAAACAGAGCTTTTAGTGCATCATTCTTGAGACTGGTGTGCTAGCAGGTCCCCTTTTTTGCCTGAGGCTATGAGTCTGCTGGCTTATCAGTCCCAAGGGAACACAGGCATTGGACTTCTAGGCAGCACAAGCCTGAGTGTACCCCACAGTTGAAAATAGACTACCTGCTGAGTTGGCTAGACCCATCAAAGTATGGTCTTCCAGTCCTCAATGACTGCTCACCCAACTTTGTGAATTTTGAAACTGTGTGGATTTGTGTCATCTCACAGTGTGGACACTTTCATTCATTTTCTTGTAAACAGTGAGATGAAGCCTGTTCTTCATAGCCAGTACTGAGAAAGAATAGTGCTTGTGGCAATTCACAGGTACCTGTACATGTAGTTTCATGACAGCATCTGTTAAAAATTTGTTTAGGTAATAAAGGAACAAAGACAGTTTTGTATTGCATGTATTCACATCCCCTTGAATTACAATATGTATACACTGAACATGTATATGTGCATGTATGAATAATGTATATGTATATGTACATGAATACATTTATTTTCACGAGCATTAATTTTCACGGTTTTTGAACTTTGGACCTTTCACTGAAACTTTAAATTCAATATTTTTGTTATAATTCCTGTCAATGCCATCTTAAAAATATATTTCACTGAGTTCTAATTTTCACGGTTTTGAAGCATCAGTGAAATAAGTGAAGAACACTGCAAAATTAAATGAATTTACAGTGTTCTCATCCATACTGCCCAGAAGGGCTGAACCTCTGAGCAGTGGGCACTTTTGTCTGGTCCCAAGGGTGCCCACTGTAGAGAGGTTTCAGTGGATGAGTAAGCACTCTCTCTGTCTCCCTATCAATGCCATCTTTAAAATATATTTCACTGAGTTCTAATTTTCACGGTTTTGAAGCATCAGTGAAATAAGTGAAGAACACCGCAAAATTCAATGAATTCACTGTGTTCTCATCCATACTGCCCAGAAGGGCTGAACCTCTGAGCAGTTGGCACTTTTCTCTGGCCCCAAGGGTGCTCACTGTAGAGAGGTTTCACTGTATGAGTAAGCACTCTCTCTGTCCACCCCCCCCCCCCCCCCCCGACCGACCAAGTTGGTCAGGAGTTTTTCTCCAACCCAATTTTTGTGAAAACCACCAAACTTGGCATGTCGCAGACAGACTCTAAATTTCAATGGGCACATATAGGTTTGTCACACCTGCCAATATAATGGACCATATATTGGTTGTAGAATTTCAAATTGTGCCAATAAGGGGCATTGAAAAATTTAAAAGTCCAATATCTCCAAAACTATTATAAATACAGATGTGTCATTCCAACTTTAATTTATACATTTGTGGAAAAGCCACATCCAACGAACCATGAATATGTAAAATATAAATCTTGAAAAGCTTCAAAACTATTATAAAGGTGCCATTCCTACTTTGTGGCATAGCCCCATCTAAGTGAACATAAACCAAAGTTATAGGCTTTTAATTTATGCAAATTAGGCAAATACACAAAATTTAAATGTTGAATAACTTCAAAACTATTATAGAAAGTAGTTTTATTCAAACTTTACTTTCTAAGTTTGTGACATGGCCACATTCAATGAACTAAGAACCAAAGCTGTAGCATTTTAATTTATAAAAGTTAGGCTAATACACGAAATTTAGATTATGTTAAACTATGGCAAAGTGCAGCATTTCAAACTGTTTTCATTTTGAAGGCACCCAGACAGAGTTGCTGTGAAGCAAATCTTTTCTAGTTAATTACTGTCAGCCTACTCTACCCCCCCCCCCCCCCACACACACACAGCTGTGCAAACATGCTTGTCCAGTGCTGAGGCAGTGATCCCGTGGGAGTTGTCTACCTCTGCACCACTCCATTCCACCAGCCTCAGTTACGCACATTTTGAGACAGACTTGCACAGTCAGTGGACCCAGTCTAACTAAAATTCAGATCTCCAGCCGGTTAGCTGTGGCAGAACTATTTTGTAACCACACTGAACCCACACATGCATTTCCCTCAACAGGCTTTGTTTGCATGGTGATTGTGAGCTTTGTTACATTAAAAATGATTGAATGATGAATGTTCTATAAAATATTTCAACAGGTGAATTTTGACTTGATATCATATATAATACATGATTAGTCTAAATCATTTTGTGTCAGTATAACAGATCATTTTACATTCAACACAATGTGCCTCCATTTCCCCCGTTGTATAAGAATATATTCAGACTATTTACATGGCAAAAAAACTTTAAACTTGCCACATGTAGTTGCACAAGTTTGCCAGAAATACTGTCCATAAATGTTGAGACCATAGTTTTGTTACATATGATGTGACTAAACTTGGTTAAATTTCCTTGCATGAAAAAATGTATCTCTTTGTTGATAGTGAAAGGATCTCATACGGGTAAAAGGCTCCGAAACATGTTGAGTAGTTACCCGCTGAAGACCCTTTAATTTATTTGGGCTGATACAGCCTATGTCAAAATTTTGCAGAGGAACGTGTGCAATATAGACAATAGTAATTCCATATATATACAGGTTAGACAGGGACAGGTTAGCTTATGGAGAGTAAAGAGTTCGAACTGCGGAATAGGATATTGACTACTAGGAAGTGGTTCTGGGCAAAAAGACACAAATACAATACAAATATGAGTGGAAAGGCTGAGCAAACCCTCTTTTTTTAAAAAAACTTATGAAAAAGCAACATTTTTTTTTTTTTTTTTTTTTGGGCAGTGGCAGATTAAACATCATAATAGCTTTCATCACACCACATACAATGATGTACTTTGTGGATGTGTAAAAGTATTGCAGTTTTTAAATTTCATTTGTGTGGCCCAAACTACCACTCTATTGAATGTGGAGGTGGTCCTGACAGCCTGCAAAAATGCTGATTTTGATCAAAAAAATTATCAATACTTTCAATAATAAGTGAAAATGTACATTGGTCTTGACCCCCCCCCCCCCCCCCCCCCCATAGTTTGTGTACTAATGTTAAAATGCTGATAATGTTGAATGGCCCCTATATATGTACATGTGGTTGATCTCTTTGTCACTGACCAGCAAATTGTAAAGCTGCTGCCACATCCAGATGTAACCAGGTGTAGTTATATTACATCCCCCAGTGTGTTGCTGAAACAGCAGCACAATTTAAAATAAACAAAGACATGTTGCAGTAGGGGGAGGGGGGAGCTAGTATATATGCTGGTACTTGTAACAACTTTGCCCTGGCACAAGGTACAGAAAGTAAGAAAATGTACAAATAATGGTTGGTACACAGTACAGAAAATAAAAAAAAGGCTTTTAAACAGCCATACACATAGTATTGCATGTTGATAGGCTATAATGGATGGCTGCATACATACATGTGCTGTCACAGTTCTTGGACCACAAGTATTGTTTGTTTAAACTTTCAACACATTGCCCTCCATCAGTGATGGCCTTGCGAATACACTGTCCACTATAGTGGCCAGGTGAGGTAAAGTTTGTGGGTACAACATACATGAGTGGGAGTATGTACTGTACATGTGTATCTCTAGCTAGGGAGATATATCATGGTCTGGATTCTGAGTTGATTTTGAAAAGGAGGACAGAGAGTGAAAAATCAGTGGACATGCTGCTCAGTAAGATAGTGCATACATAGAGTATACTGTTTTGTGACACTTTGTGGATATCCTAGCGCCTACATATTACAAGGTCTTGTTATATCTGATCATGTTACTTGTGTTAATTACCCTAACCCCAAAACATCTTACCAGATCTTATAATAGTTTTGTTACCCCCAGGCCTTTCTCTTATGCTAATGAGCCAGGTACCAAATGTCTTTCCAAGTCTGAATATACTCTTATCATCTCATTATGCTAATGAGGCAGCCACTGAAGGTCTTACCTGGTCTGAAAATTGACTGACTGCCTCTGCTCCTTTCCCACATGGTCATAGCATGACTTGATTTCCTCTTACTGGGTCTTACTCACTTTCTCTTTTTCTGACTGGGCAGGAAAAAGATCTTAGACCATCTTAAGAGTCTTAAATAAGATACCATAAGACTAAATTAAAGAAGAAAGTTTGCTTTAAGATGTTTTCTGGGCTTTTAGTGTTATGTTGATTAAAAATTGGTAGTTCCCAGTAGTTACCCATCATTCCCATCTAATATAACAATGAAACTTCACACAGATGTAAGGTATTCCCTTCTCCTGCTGGCCAGAGGCAGTTTGCAGTCACTGTTATCTCCTTTAATGTTTTTGACTTATTTCAACAATAGAGAAAAAAAATTTGGCAGAGTACAGTGCCTTCAGAAAGTCTTTCACAGTCTCCTTCAGTGGCCCCTGTGTATGGTCCTCCTTGGTTACGTATTATACAAGGGACTACTGCAGAGAACACTGTTAGGAAGTTTGATGTTAGTTACTCAGTGTGCTCTTGTACCTACCTTTGGCCCCAATTGGCCCTAAACTGGTTATGGTGTCAGAATTATAATTTATATTACACTTTGAAAAGTGGTACCTGCAAGGGCTCCACTGGTGACCCCCCAGAGTTTTGGAGCAAGACTTTCTGCTTGCACTGTATTGTGGATGAGATCCACCAAGACAGCACCCACACTGCAGGTCGATATCTTTCCTTGGCATAGTCGGGTACCTCACTAAGGAAAGTTGTTGACGCAGTCTTAAACTCAATGTTAATAGGCAAGGACAAGAACAGAAATGCAGTGTCAAATATCACATCTATATCTAACTGTAGATCAGTTTGCGTTGTAACGTACGTATGACCGTTTATGACATTAAGCAATGTTGTTAGCAACTTTACCTCTGCGTCTATAAGCAGTGGTTCACGGTGTCCCCAACGGCCACTGATGAGAATCGCTTGATTCAAAACCAGTCTGGCTCTTCTCTTAAGTTTTTTGCCCGTCACTGGTCTTGCTTGGTGGTTTTTTAGATATAATATACTTTACTCTGTGCGGCATGCTTCAGGAGGTAAATTGTATATTTTATACTACTTCCTTTTGAACTAAAATACATTTGATACTGCTTCCTGTGGACAACCAATAGTCCATCAGTAAGGCTACCCACCAAGCTGCTGTTCTTGTAAGAAGCTAGATACCAAGCCAAAGTTACCAGTGGCGCCATCTGCAACTCAAGTCCTCCATTTGTACATTATATGTCCACCTGGAAACTGAGTCAACAGCTTTCTGTGCAATTCTATAGCCAGAGCATACTCAAGAAAGTTGTTGACTTCTGCATTGCTGGTAAAATGTACAAAAGTCACGTGCCATGAAATATTGCAAATTTAACTGAACAGGTGAATGGAACAGTATTTGATAATCTTAAATGGGAAAAAACTTGCATGCCTATATGTTGGCATATAGGTCTGCCAACAATGGATATAGTTGTGGGATTTCTGGTTACAGGTGACTGCAAAATGCTACAGATACTCATCAGGGGTGGTACCGATGTCAATGTACATGGCAACCTGCAAGATACTCCTCTTACCTGGGCTTCCCTCCACAGGAAACAAAGGACAAGAATCTTAATGTGTCGACTATTGTTATTGGCTGGTAGCTGTCCATGCCTTAATAGTTTAACCAATGAGCAAGCAGTTGAGATAATGAAGCTCTTACCATTGAGATTGTATGAACTGTGTAGACTCAAGATCAGGCAATTGATGACTTGTCCCAGTGAACACATAGACATACTGCCATTGCCACAACAGTTAAAGTCATACTTAGATTTTGAAATGGAATAAAATCTGAATTTGATAATTGTGTATTTAGCTGAGCTGACCTATCAGTCAGCTAAGCTTATCATATAGTCTCCATCCATTGACATCTCCAACAATTTTACATTTTCAACTTTCCCAAAACCACTGGCCAAATCTTTAAATTTGGTAGGGATATACCCCAGCATGTGTTTCTACTAAGGTTGTGAAAAGAATCATACATGTAAATCCACAATTTTTAGATTTTAATAATTTTTGTTGATGGATTTAAAAAAAATGGTGGGGGTGCCTGCATAACAAACTCAACTTTTATTGCTTCTAATTCTAATATTTGAGTCTGCTGCATCCAGAACATACCCTTGTCCTAGAAGTGGAACTCACATTGCAACATCTGCCTGTGGAGACCAGTAATCAAATGATATTTAAACCCCCCCCCCCATTATCAGTGATCTGCTAACTGAGTACTGATTGGCCATCCAGCACTTGCAGTCATATCAGCCTTATTGCTAATGAAGAGGTCAATGAATGATGATTGACTTAACCACTGACAGTGCCTAGAGTGTGTAAGATCATATTGTCATCACTTTTTCTTGAAAGCAGCTCTAAAACAGTTGCACATACTTGCACCTTTTGTGCATTTTGATGTCGATCGTGACCCAGACGAGGCTCAGTGGGTTCCACCTGCAGGTGACAGTGTATCGGTAGTAGTGGATGCTTTACGTCCTTTGCGGGGTTATCCTGACTGTGATGATGTAAGGTGATCCATATTTTTCTGAGACTGATCCTGTTTTTGCAAATAATGTGTTTTTGTCACTACCAAAGTGTATGTATGCATTTACTTTTACGTCAAATAAAATGTTATGGATCTTAAAATTCTCGTGAGCCTATAGCTGCCAAAACAACACACTGTGTAGGGTATGGCAGGCCATCAACAGGGAAAACGTAAGACTGGGGAGCAGAAGGTCTTTTTCACAGATGAGGGGTTATGTTTAAAAAAAATTAAAATAAAATAAAATATCTCTGAAACAACATGGAAGACTGCATAAAAAATCCCCGTAAGAATACTTCTGGTTACCCCACAGTCTTAATTTGTTTTATGGATAGTGCTGTGATTGTTTTCTTCTGTTTTTTCATTAGTGTTTGTAATTTTTTACTTTTTAGCTGTGCTGACCGAAAGTCACAGAGCTTATGTGACTGCTCATGCCTGTCCATCCATCCATCCTTCTGACCAGTTGCCTTTTACAGGGGACTGCCTGTCTCAAGTCAGGAGTGAAATTTGTTTCTTCACATTGGTTGGTATTGGAAGTTGAATGGTGATGCTTTGGTGACTCTGGAATCTCTTTGCTGCCATTGTTGGGTCTGAAATTTAGAATATGGGTCATGCTTTTCTATGTAAGTGTAACATACTAGAGACATCCATAGACTTTTATGGTTAGCACAATACCGTCCACAGTTTTCAAGTTCAATATAACTTTCAGGACTTATCAGGGGTATGAAAATCTAGGCCCCTTTCCATATCCGTGGTGCCACTTACAATCGTACGTAATATAGCGGTCAAAATGTGAAAATTTTGTAAACACTCTAGCATCTTTTAAGTTTTTGGCGGATCTTTACCAAATTTGGTGGGATTGAGGGGAAGGTCAAAGTATAACTTTTCAATGATTCTAGTGGTGCCACTTATAATTTGACAAATTATGAGCCAAAACATGTTTTGAGATGTAAAATTCATACTTGGAAAAGTAAATGGATTAATGGATTGCATTATTACCCCCATAATACTGCCTGGTGAGTCATGTTAAAAAAAAAAAAAAACTCAGACCATAAGTTACATATCACCTGTCTAGACATGCTCACCCCAAACACAAATATATTACAATAAAATTTCAGAATCTTTTGATCTGAACAATTTTTGTTGTAAACTGGAAAATCTGCAATGAACAAACATAGCATGCTAACTGGTGAAATTTAATAAAGATATGTAAAATACCAATGCGCAACCGCTGGTTATCTCAGGGTTGTTAAGTTCAGAGATTGCATGTGTGTATAAAGCGATGAAATAACACCTGTTGATGCACCATTACACAATACTTAAATAATAAACCTTACAACTTTTGAAATTATCATGAGAAACACTGCAACTAAAATAGAAAAAGATTACAACCACCATTGTTTCCATAATTATGAAAATGACATTAGGAAAACCTTGATGACTATAAATGAAATTCTTTCAAAAATAGATACAAAGAAATAATTCTGACAGTCTTTATGAATGATGGACAAAATATTAAAGATAAGTAGAAATGGCAAATAGCTTAAAACATTTTTCGAAAATATATGTCCTGATATTGTTAAAACAATAGAAGAACCTAAAGGAATATTGTTTTCAGCTCTGGTGACCAAAGGTCGCAGAGCTTATGCAACTGCTCATGTCTGTCTGTCTGACCGTAAACTTTTGCTTGTTAGCACGATACCATCCGCTGCTTTCAAGCTAGCCCAATATTATTTTCAGGATGTGTAGTGTGTGTTAAAATCTAGGTCCTTTTTTATATTGGTGGCGCCACCTACAACATTATGCAATGTAGGGGTTAAAATATGAAAATACTGTGAACACGCTAGCATCGTTAATTTTTGGCAGATGTTCACCAAATTTGTTGGGATTGTGGGGGAGGTCAAAGTCTAAATAGCTTTTATGACACTACCTATAATTTGATGGAAATTATGAGCTTAAATTTTTTTTAAGATGTAAAATCTGGAAAAGTAATTGGGTTAGACTTGCCAAATTTACAGGATATATTGACAATGTCCAAAGCTAGAGGTCATCATGCCTGTAAAGTTCAAAGGGGTTATTTTGTAATGGCAGGGTGTAGCTTGGACATCAATGGCAATGTGAGCACAGCAACGAAATTAATCCTAGCAAACATGTCATCTTCATGAGCATGATGAAAGGATGATCTCTTTAATAAATCATACAGAAATAGAGATTTCTTGTTATCAATCTCATTAATAAAACCTTGTACAGCAATGTACATAGTTATCCAAGGGAACCTATGAAACCTTTGGAACCACCTATCATTTTGGCTGTGTACTTTATTGTCCAGGCCTACTCCTGTTAGAATTGTATCAGTTTCTTTCATATATGGCCAAGAAGCATGCCCGCCATTAACAGAACAACTGTAAATTCAGTAAAACTCTTTTTACATAATTGTGAATCTGGCAACCTAATTTAAATCTGTGAAAGAAATTAATTCTAGCTTTGTCTAGTAACAAATTAAGTGACAGACAGCCAAATCTCCTAAAGTGGTCACCATTGCAGATGTACATTTGATGTGCATAATAGCCCTAACTGCATTGTATTGTATAGACTTAATAATATTTGTACTTACCTTGGTATTGCAAACCCAAACCGCAGGTGAAAGGGCAGTGTAATTACAATTTTCCACAACTGTAGCCAAATGATACTTAATTGATGTTATCGTGACCTGCTAGGATGCTAGGCATATAATCATAGGTGAATGGCCTTGAGTTTGAACTGCTGCTTGACATGAACATTACCCGCTAAGGATCTTTTCAAACAAATACCTAGATACTTAAAAACATCACTCTACTAAGTCAAAATATTGTAATTCCCAAGGTTTGTTAATATCAAGATGTTTTACATTACTTTTGAATTGTTTGCATTGAATGCCCTATTTACTTGCAAAACAATGGGCCACATGCAACATAGTGATGTCTGTGTGCCAACATAGACATATTGTTTTTCTAGGAATTCTTTCTTTCTTTCTTTCTTTCTTTCTTTCTTTCTTTCTTTCTTTCTTTCTTTCTTTCTTTCTTTCTTTCTTTCTTTCTTTCTTTCTTTCTTTCTTTCATTCTTTCTTTCTTTCTTTCTCTCTTTCTTTCTCTCTTTCTTTCTTTCTTTCTTTCTTTCTTTCGTTCTTTCTTTCTTTACAGGCAAATTTGTCTGACATTTCATTTGAAAAGTATTACATGTAGAAACTCCAAACTTGGCACAATTATACTTCTATAGATGAACTCTGGCCTATTTATAATGAAAGGTTGTGCTTTTCAAAATTATGCAAATGAGGGCTAATTATGGTTTTAAATGTTCAATATCTTACATACTATAGTAGATGTGGTTCCAGGTGTATAGAAGCTCGATCATAGCAAGGTAACGGTCATCTAAAATGTCAAGGTCATGTCAAGGTCAAAGGTCAATTTTAAGCCAAAATGTCATTTTTGAGGTCAAGTTTCACTTCAGGTAGAGGTCTTCTCAGGCTCAAAGGCCACTTTCAATGGGGGCTTTCTTCTAGCCATAACTTGGCCAATTTTTATCCAATTTTGATCATGTTGGGCTCAAATTGTAGCTATTGTAGCACTGCACATTTTTGAAAAATAGCATATGACCTCTAAATTTCAAAGGTCAAGGTCATTTAGACCTTTGAAGTTTCATCCAGTCATAACTTGTATATTAATGGCAATTCTTTCCACTCTGCATGCTCTTCAACTAGAAGTCTTTGAATCCATTTTATCTAAAATGATATGAACAAACTTTGAACCTCCACCATTTTAATGCCACCCTCTTTGAAGTCACCCATAAGAGTACCTAATTTAATTTTGTCTGTATACCTACGCAGACATTCTATTTTTGTTGTGCTTTTATTTCTTTCTACTCCTGGTTCTTCACTAGCAGTTTTGTTTGACAATTTTCTCAGACTCTATTGTACTTAGAAACACCAAACATGGTACAATTATATATATATATATATATGAAGTTGAGCCCTTTACAAAGATGAATGCACATTTTGAAAACTATACAAATTAGGGGCATTTGAATCTTCACAACCCACAATAATGGGTCTGATAGCTAGGGACATCTGGTGCCAGAATGCTTAGTTTAGTGTGTGGCAAGCTTGTTGCGCAACAGACAAGTCTTGTCCAGCAGCTAGTGACATCTGGTTGCTGGGAAGTGTAGCTCGGGGTGTGGGAAGGTTGCTAGCTAACAAGATTCTCTGTAAAGAGAGTATAAGTAAAGACCTGGAAAAGTCGATGCTTCTCTGTGAATTGTTGACGTGAGCATAAAACTTTGTATGTAATAAAAACAAAACATGTACCTAAAGGTACTAAAGGAGCAAATGCATGTTAAGGGGGCATGGTCAGAACCCTGCGCTTCAAGGAGCAGTTTCAACCGGTCCCGTGCCTGCAGTTTTATTCCCTGACTCATAAAACTATGCACATTCTTGGTGGTATGGGTGTGTAAATTAAAAATGCTTCAAAAAAGTGGGACAATGTTGGAGGGGGGGGGGGTTAATGTTAGGGAAAGTGGTCCTTTGGTGTAAGGGTCTCATTTGTACATTTTTCACCGATTTTTCCTGTAACATTTGGCTTACAAGCTTGAAACTTTGCATTATAACACTTCACAGTAACATCTAGATATGGTATCTTCACTTTTATCTACAAATGCAGAAGGAAAACTTTAATGCAGGGTCGCATGCAACTCTTATGAAGGTAGTCTGTTCTTTATCATTATAAGCCACACACCCACACAAGTAAGTGATAAATTGAAAAACACACACACAACCTAACTTACACTGTAAGCTCCAGAATACTTTTTATTTTGAAAAAAAAAAAAAAAAATTCTTTACCTGTACCAGCGTACTGACCACCCCCCCCCCACCCCCCTTCTGTACCAAGTTGGAACAAGATGGGTTATCGATGCCTGCCATGTCTTTGCCATCTGTACAACAAACAACCAGGGTACTCCTGTACGTCTGAAGTGGCTCAGAGATATGCAAACCAAACGGAAAGCCTGGGCATCAGTTTTACCAGTGACTGCGTGGTTCAATAGTTTTTGTTGTAGCATACTGATCAGGCCAGGAATAACTCAACTAATAGTAAGTAAGTAAGTAAATATTTTATTGACATAAAGGGGGTCAGTTCTGAACAGTAAGTCGTACAATAAATACAATCTTTAGTGTTTGCACAAAACATCATATCAGACATAATATGTATGGAATTACAAAAGTGGCCTCCAGACCTGCAGACCAATCAAATCAAATAATGCTAACTGCTACAGACCAATCAAATCAAATAGTGCTAACTGCTACAGACCAATCAAATCAAATAATGCTAACTGCTACCTACTGACTAGTAAAATACTACTGAATGGTAAGATTTGTATATTCGAGAAAAAAACAAAACTACTACCTACTGACTAGTAAAAAAGAAAAAAATAAAAAAAATAAACTATTAATGAACTTTTCTATTGTTGAAGGCCATATCTTAACTTCCACGAAGGACCTCCAACAGAAGGTTTCTATTGTTTCAGATCATACCTTAACTTCTACGAAGGTGGACCTCCTGAACAATCTGATGACTTACTGTTTTAGAGCATAGAGGTACCACTTTTGAAGACCAGAATGATGGACTGAAATTTTGCAATGTTCCTTTCGCTTTTATCCAAAAAAGAGAAGTGAATTTTACGAAGGCATGGGGGGGGGGGGGGGAGGGATTCTAACTGCGGCAGTTTTTCCTGACCTGTCTGCCTCTCTTGCGATCTCCCAGACACTAATCTAACACAGGTGGCAAGTACAACTGACGGTTCTGTTTGTGCTCAACATGTTGAATGCATTACACATTGCTGGTGGATGGACTCAGTAGTGCTTTTTAACAGGAGGATATTATGCATGGCAACATGCGTGTGAATTGGCAATCAGAAATAGTATAGTGCATTAGTGCAAATTTCCATCAAAATGTCTGTATGCACAAAGCAAATACGATAATAAATCGGATGTTAAGTTAGATCAAACAATAGAAATGTTCATCAAGATAGGTAAGGAAGTTGGTGCAGGTCCATAGGCGTTCTGCTGACCTGCTCGATGAATCTAAGGGCAAAATTTGACGAATGTGTGGTGCTTTATAATATTTATTGAAAAAGATAGAGTCATGTCATTATTGTTTTTAGCTAGGGGACCGCTATGGAAATAAGTTAAGCCACGGCTGACTTTTTAGCGTTATCCTTTTATACAAACAGTGTCATCTCATTTAATGGTTCTCATGTTTTTCATTTCACAGGTAATCATTGTATTTTATATTGACATTTTTAAATTTAAATTTTATCTATCTTTATCTATCTATCTCGCCTTGGATACTGTCTCTGTGGAATAGTCCTGGTCAGGGGTGGTGGTGGTGTGTGCTCTGGTGGAGGTGTGATATTAGGGTCACGCACTTGGATGTAATTCCCATATAGCTCATGTAGACCAGTGGCCAATCCTAAAAAGTGGCTTATTTAAGGATATACCCCTCCCTATGGTAGAACAAATAACAACCCATTTTTTATTGAAGATTTGCATATTCTGCATTGGATTATGATGGTTTTGGTCTTTTAATTTGATGACAGGGGTATTTTATAGCCATATCTTTGAAAATAGTAGTCATCACTTTAACTATCTTTCCATACAAGACACTACTGAGCATAACTTCAAAAATAAATTCAAGAAACATACCAAATATGGCTCATGGTATCTGAAATAATATGGCAAGCACTGTACAAATGATGGTTGCATGGTTTTGTTGTCATAAAATGTCGACAAATACCAAATTTGGGCAAATTAGTGCAAAAATTCCTTCAGGTTCGATATTCTACGGTACATAAAATGTTACACAGTGCTCAAAGTCCTTGCTCTAGGAAAACATTTAATCACCAAAAATTGCCCTAATTGTCGAGCTAAAAGGCAATATGCTAAATATAGCCTCACCTATCTCAGAATTTAAATTGGAGAGAAAAGAGTTACCCCACCCCCCTTATTTTCTGGCAGGTCTAAAATGGTAATTTTTGACCAGAACTGCCATAATCTAACTATACAATCAAAAGTGAACAGGTAATGCTGGCAAATCATAACAATGTATGTTTTCAGGCACCCAGTAATTGTCAAATAAAGCATAAAACTAGAAAAGAAGATTTGCGTCACAGCAAATCTATCTGGGTGCCTTTAAAATGAGAACAGTTTGAAATGCTATATTTTGCCCTCGTTCAACATAATCCAAATTTTCATAAATTAAAATGCTCAGTCTTGGTTCTTGGTTCAAGGGATGTGGCCATGTCCCAAACGTATAAAGTGAAGTTTGAAAGAAACTAGTTTCTATAGTAGTTTTGAAGCAATTCAACATTCTAATTTTGTGTATTTGTATAATTTGCATGAATCATAAGCGTAGAAGAACTTTGGTTTATTGTTCATTGGATGGGGTTATGCCACAAACCCATGAATTGAAGTAGAAATGGCACCTCAATGATAGATTTGAAGCCATTAAAGATTTACATTTTGCATATTTACCTAATTTGCATAAATTAAAATCCTACCACTTTGGTTCATGGTTCATTGGATGCGGCTTTGCCACAATCCTACAAATTGAAGTTGGAATGGCATCTCTATGAACAATAGTTTTGGAGATATTCAACTTTTAAATTTTTCAATGCCCCTTATTAGCATAATTTGAAATTCTACAACTATGCTGTCCATTATAGTGGCAAGTGTCACAAAGGTATATATGCACATTGAAATTTTGAGTCCATCTGCAATAGTTTGGAAGATATGGCGCTTTTAAAATTTTTGTTGCCTCTAAAATTTGCATAATTTTAAACATCATGACTATTCCAAATGAGATGCACACTTTTGCTGGTTATGTCAGGCACCATGGTAAGCTTGGTGGTTTTTTCCAGTAGTGTCTGAAAAAAAACTCTGGACCAACTTGGTCAGAAGGAAAGACATTGGCTTTTTATTTCTTTGTTAATTTATCTGAGATGAAAGACAACCTGTCCTATGTGACCACTTTTATCTGGCATTAGGGATGATCTTAAATTGCAGGTACCACTGTACAGTGAAACCTCTCTACAGTGGGCACCTTCGCGACCAGAGAAAAGTGCCCATACCTGAGAGGGTCAGCCCTTCTGGGCAGTATTGATGAGTATATGTGCATGTACAGTATACATATATAATAATACAGAGGGATGTATGTACATGCAATACAAAACTGTCTTTGTTCCTTTATTACAGACTGGGGCCAAAGGTAGCAGGTTCGAGTCCTGCTCGTTCCGAATATAAAATAAACAAATTTTAACAGATGCTGTCACCAAACTACAAGTACATGTACCTGTGAACTGAGACTGACTCAGTATTGGCTATGAAGAACAGGCTACATCTCTCTGGTTACAAGAAAACAAAGACATGATAGTGTCCATTGAGATGACACAAATTCGACACTTTTTCAAAATTCACCAAAATGTGAAAACAGTCACTGAGGACTATAAGTCAGACTTTGATCGGTCCAGCAAACTCAGCTCTGTATGTAGTCTATTTTTAACAGAGGGTACACTCTGGCTTGTTCTGCCTAGAATTCCAAACACTCTGATCCCTTGGGACTGATAAGCCTACCAGGCTTCTAGCCTCATGCAGGCAAACTCTGACTGGTCAGTCTCAGCCATGGTGCACTTACAGCTCTGTCCAGCATTAGTGTGAACATGGATCAGATATGTTTCTTGCATAAACAGAAAGAGATTCTCTGTATTTTATTGAGAACCTCATTACACAGTAGTTGGGCGTTCCCCCACCCCACCTCACCCCACTCCTACCTCCCATTTGCCATAAGACCCAAACCTTTCAAACCATAAACCCAGCAGGCATGGCCAAAAGGCTGCCTATGAAGCTGTTACACTACTAATACAAACCAGGTTGCAGTCTGTACCTTCCAAAATAACTTATAAACCCAAATATATCCTACGCCAAATTGTTCCTTGCAATATTCTGAATCATCCGAGAACAAGAAAACCTGGTCATCATTGGGAAAATTTTAAGATATTACCGTTTGCCACAGCCAAAGTACTGACAGCAGTCACGCCGCCTTGCGCCGTGACTCGAAGTACTCGCATTGTAGCTATGTGTATTCAGTCACTGTGCTGGGTATGTTGAAAACTGACCTGTCAATAAATACCGCACACTGTACCAGTCGGTTTCAAGATGTTACTGTGGTCAGAATTATGTAAGAGCATGGAGGAATAAACTAGTTTATTCCTCCATGGTAAGAGGCAGCCCCTGTACCTGTAAGGGTCATTTCTAAAATGCACTCTGTAATCCATCTACCCGGAAGCCGGCCGAATTACTCACGTAATACCTTAACTTGCTTAAGGGAACAAGTCATCTCCACAATTATTAAATAAGTGATCTTTGAAGATTGGAAATATTGTTTTGTGTACAAATCATATGAAAGAGCTTGAGCTGGGGCCACTATTTTCCCCTTACAGCCATATGTAATGCAATAAACCAGAATGCACATGAGCAAAAACTGAAAAATTGTATGTGCATGTTGCAGGGGTATGCTACCAAAAAATTTCCCCAATGATGCCTATTGTAAATTGTGTTTTTCATGATGTAAATATTGTGAACTTCCATAAAAAATACATGTCATGTTGGTTTATAGACTTTGGAATTGAACACGGTGACTGTAACTGTAACTCTATACCCTCTCAGATACAGAATTTTGCCCATAGTTGAAATCGCCATCCATCTAAACTGAGCTTTCTGTTCTCTTTAACAGTAATATCCTATTTTTGGAGTTTTCATAGTCATGAGTGTGCTCTCCATAATAAAATTATGACCCAGAAACCCATGGCATCGGTTAAATTTGTGTGAGACATGAATCACAAAGCAAATTGTTTGCGGACCTCCCTCATTTTGTACAATTGAGTGTTAATTTTGAGCATAAATGTGATTTAAATTATCAAAATGCACTTTTATGTGTTTATTCATTTATAGAATGTAACATTTCAAGTAATTAAATGAAATAATGACCTACAGACCTGATAGTGGGTCTTTCTGCTGCCCAAAGTAGTCCCTTAAGCTGTTACGCTACTAATTCAACCCACAAAAAATGTAAACAAACCAGGTTGCAGTCTGTACCTTCCAAAATAACTTATAAACCCACGTAATACTATGAGACAGGTTCAAGTATCATGAATGCAAAATGGTTGCCTGGCACCATGGAGGTTAAAAACATGCAGTACAGCAGAAGCCCTAGTCAAAATGTGGATCGTTGGGAAATTCACTGAATTTAGCATACATTAAAATTCCCCAACTTTTGTTTGCATGCTATTGGATTTGCCAGGTGTCTCAAACCTATATGTGTAAGTTAGAACTTTCTGTCTATCTCCAAAAGTTTAGAAGATATGGAGCTTTTAAAATTTTAATTGCCCCTCATTTGCATAACTTTAATCATCATGATTATTCCAAGTCAGGTGCCTAATTTCACTGGTAGGTCAGTCACCATGGTAAGTTTAGTGGTTTTCGAAATAGTAGGGTCTGAGAAAAACTCCGGATAAATCTGGTCGTAAAGAAGAAAGAAAGAAAGAAAGAAAGAAAGAATTCTTGGAAAAATAAAAGGTCTGTGGGTTGGCACCCAGACATAATAAATCACATATTGGAACTTCACTTTCTCAACTGTGCGACGCTGCGCCCGATACCGCCGGGCTCGTCAAAGCCCAGTGGTGTCGGCCGCAACATCGCACAGTTGAGAAAGTAAGTTCCAGTATGTGATTGATTTTATGCTTTGGTTGCAAATCATATAAACAACCCTGTATCATCAAATACAAACAGACAAACAGGCAGATATAAACTGTGCCAGTGTTTGGGTAAGTTCCATGTACTATGCTTCCATCTCCTAACGTTATGATAGATCATGGGATATGGATAAATTCACAAATGATGGTGCCATGATGAGTCCTGGGAAAAAAGTGGGTAGTTAATGTGTGTTAGTATATGGCATTCATTGCCAGCATTGGCAAGCTATTTGGAGATGGTGGACTATGTGACAAGTTTTCTTTTTTCTTTCTTTTTTTTCCCAAAAATTGCCAAATACTAGTATGTTGATAATTTCTGTAATTTTCCTTATTATCAAAGTATATGCAAATTCTGATATAAGGTTTTTAACTACAAAATTGTGATAGAAAATTTACCAGTGTTTTGGACGAAATAATAGGTTTGATCTTCATTCCATATCCAAACTCAAAATTTTTTTAAAGAAGGTGACATTAAATTCACTTGCACTGGATTGATTAGTTTGTTCTTGTGTCAAGTTTTAATTTTATCAATGAAGAAGTATTATCAATTGAAGAATAGCGTCGTATAGCTAGAAAGCAGTGATTTTTCTTATTTTCAAAAATAAGGGGGTAGGGGTAATACTTTTTGGTGCTTATAAAATTATGAGAAACTTGGGATAATAATTTCCATGTAACGTCATAGCCTTATGGCTATGGTAATTTTTGGTGTATAAAAATGCAATATTGGACAAGAATTGTAAGTTTTTTGACATATTTTTGGGAGATAAAAATGTCACAATCAAAAATATTTTTGCATAATTGTGCAGTTTTCTACATTTTTCCCCATCTTTAAGTTCTTAAATGTCTAGTATCATTATTTTCTTACTTTTTCACATACGTTTTCTTTAATATAAGCCTGATGTCATCAAGTTTCAGCATATATTGCTGATTTTATGCAAAAAACCAAGCAAAGTGAGAATTTATTGATTTTTGGAGTGATTCTTCATTATAAATGGTGATAAGATACACCTGTCACTAAAATAAATTACCACAACCATTATTTTCTTATGTCTCACAAACCAATCTTCAATAAAAAATGGGTTGTGTCTTGTTCTACCATGGGGAGGGGTACCCGGGTACTTTTGGGGTTTGACCACTACCCTAATGATCACTGGAGTCCCCTGGGCCCAGGTATAGTACACGAGGAGCTGCTTCCACTGAATAGCTTGAAATGAGAACTATTTCTACTGACCGTATGCGTATCTCGCGTCGGAGTTACCATGCTTCGGTTTATAATCGTTATTGTGCACGGCGATGACTTGTGAGGAGGGGTCAGTTTGTTCTCGTTTTGCAGTTTTACTAACACTCGGTCTCCTACTTTGAATGGTGGATATTTCACGTAAACTTTACTGTCCACCTGTTCCATCATTTTTAATTTTACAGCTTCCTCACTTGCATGCACCGTGGAATCATTCAAGAGCTGACTTTGATGAATTTTGGCAAATTTGTCTCAAGTTTCCTGTGTACGACAGTTCAGCTGGTGTTGCACCGGTCGTGGCATGAGGGGCTACCCTATAGTGGCGCAAATACTTGCAGAGCTCTTGACACCAGTTCGTGGTTTCTATATGACTAGCACGAATCGTTTTTTTTTTTTTTATATATTTTGCATGACCTTTTCGACTTCATCATTTGCTCGTGGCCAGTAGTTAGTCATTGTGCGATGATTAAAACCAAGATTCTTTGCAGATGTCGCAAATGCTTTACTTTGGAACAGACTTGCAGAATCCGTCTTTACAATTTCAAGCACTCCGAACATGGAGAAAAGCTTGTCAAAAAATGGGTATTATACTTTGTGCAGACGTGCTTTTGAATTTTTGTACTAATGGATACCTTGAGTTTAATCATCGATGACAACCAATTGGTAGTCTCCGTTTGGGAAAAGGTCCACAAAAGTTTGCCGATATTCCTAGCCACGGTCCATTTGGTAGCTTACTCATTTACAATGGTTCACTTGAGACTGTTGGCGTTGCCACTTGATAGGCTACACAATCTTTGATAAACGTTTCCGTAAGTTGGTCAATTTGGGGGGAACCACGCTTTTTTTCTCAAAAGCTGTTGAGTTTTAAAGATTTCCATGTGGCCTTCATGTGCTTATTACAAAGCTTTTGCTTCTAGTTTTTCAGGAAATTTTCAGTGGCCCAAACAGAGGCTAAAAGCCTCTTTCTCTGTTTGGGAGTATCTTTGTTCAACAGGAGACAATGCGCGTGATGCATATGCTATTATACGTGCAGGGCCATCGGGTGTGTCGCGTGGTGCCAAAATGACAGCCAAACCAACTGGACTGACATGTACCACGAGTTCAATGATTTTGTGACAATCAAAATCTGCAACAAATGGCTTTCCAACAAGGCGTTTTTAAGGGTTCACCCCATGGGGGGGGGGGGGGGGGGGGCTTTATGTTATCGGGTTGTCCGTCCGAATGTGCACGTTCTCGGTACCGCGATATGTACAGAATGCCTACACGTATTATGCTCAAATTTGCCAATATGCTTATCTTACCTGACAAGATGGACTGATTAGATTTTTTGCTGTCACCATGACCTTATTTGAGCAAATGGCGGACCCTTCAGTCAACGCTTTGCGTTTTTTTTAAATTTAATTTTATTTTATTATTTTTTTTATTTCTTCCACTGCATTCGCATGCTCTTGAGTCCAGTTCCGTTTTATACCAGACCTTATCAAATCACTTGGAGGTTTTGTTAGCGTAGCATAAACAGATAGGTATAAAACGTGAACTGTAGTCAGCCATGCCTAGGAAGCTTCTGACTTCATCTGCATTTTGAGGAGGAGGCATATATCTAGCGGTCGTAAAGTTGACCTGCTAATGATTGGCTCATCACATCTTTCTAGGATCGACTCCCGGAAGATGTATAAATCAAAGCAAGTCTTCGTTAAAACACTCAAAGAAAAAAATGTGGCTGGGGCCACGGACTTCATTCTCAACGCGAACCTTCGCCCGACTTACATCTTATTCCAAATCGGATCTAATGATCTAACCTCTCAGACACCCAATGAGGTAGAGAAAAGTTTGCTCCATCTAATTGAAGTGACCAGAGCTAAATTCCCCAATGCGCAAGTTATTTTGTCCGAACTTCTTCCCAGACAGCTCACTTCCAGACAGGACACAAAGAAGTACAACGATAAAGTGACCATCATAAACGAGTGGATGCATAGCATCCCAAACATCAAGGTGGCTATTCAGAGTGAGTTTCAGCCTGGGGACCCCAAATTCTTTTCGCATGATGGAGTACACCTAAACAGTAAGGGAACAGCTCTGTTAGTCAGAAACTACAAGAAAATAGTGAACTCTCAACTGGGGATGCTTAGTTATGAACAATATACTCGACCAAAAGTGCAGTCCCCTAGCAAGCCATTGGATGAAATACGCAGTGATAGTCACTATGCACAGGGCAGACAAAGACATACAGTTAACAGTTACAACCCTGAAAGGCTTCATGCACGAAACGCCTATGTTCCCCAAAGGGAGCCAGCCAACTACTCTGATAATCATGTCAAGAGACATGACAACTCCGCACCTCGAGTACAACACCGAGAAACCTCATTTCCCAGGGACTGTGTGCCTCATGAAAGGTACCATTCAACTACCCTACCAAGACATGGTAGCTACCTGGACCATAGGGAGACACGTGAAAACTACTATGATTCATATTATGAGGGAAATGACAGGCCAACCAGAGCTGAATTGCTCTCCCTAATCGAGGACACTATATATCGACTAAGATTATAATTTATATCGTTTTCACTTAATGATCTAACAAGGCCTGGTGCTCATAAACATTGGTGCTCTTGAATGTTGACTACCACACTTACATTTTCTATTATAGGATATATGCTTATACGTAGGCCTAGCCACATTGCCTGTGAACTTTATTCTGTAAACGAATGAAGTTTTCTCCTTTAATTCACATATTCATTCATTTATTTATTATTATTATTATTAATTTTTTTTCTCCCTTTTTCTTTCTCCTTGAATACAGGCAGCTTGTAAACTGGACACTATGGTCAAAGAGCTACTTGATTCTTTTTTTGTTTTTGTTTTTGTTTTTGTTTTTTGTTTTTTGTTTTTGTTTCCCTGAAAGTTTGGACGTATGAGCTTCAACATGCTCATTTCCTTATACATCTTATACACCTTAACTGATAACATGCAACTTGAAATCTGAGTATAGACTTAAGCTGGACTTAATTTCTGGTGCATTTTACTCAATGATTCAATGAACATGAAGTCATGAACTTTTTTTTTTTTTTTTTTTGGTGTGTGTGTGTATGTATCTTTATATGTGTACCAAACTTTGCGGACAATTCAACTTCAGCTTGGAAGTGCCACTTTGTTTTATGCCAACAACGGACATTGGTCAATTTGACTCACCTGTTTCGGCACACGAGGTGATATGCATCCATTGTTCATTAGATAGTATTATAATATTTTATTACTCTATTTATTTTCTCACAGCTCCAATGAGTATTTTCAATTTTGACCTCGTCATACACTTAGGTGCGATTATACTTAAAAATCAAGGCATTATTGTCAAAGGCCACAAGGCCAATTCTTCAATTATTTAATTTATTATAACACCTAGAAACTAGTCATTCTCATGTTTACATTTTATGGTAGCATCCTAGTACCTTCACTGATTTATTCCCCTCCATGTCGCATAGAATCAACACAAATGTTCACTCGTCTGTTAAAATAGGAGCGTGGAATGTGGATGGTCTCATTCAAAGAATCGGTGGCCAGAGGTACTGTAAGCTTGATGATGTAAACTTTCAAAATGAACTTAAAGACCTCGACATAATTGGCCTTATTGAAACTCATTTAGACACAAACACTGACTTCCCCCTCCTACAGGACTTCTGGATTGATCATACAACTAGAAAAAAATCTCTGAAAGCTAAGAAGTCCTCTGGGGGAATCACTGTGTGCATACGTAACGAAATCAAATCTGGAGTCAAAATAATGCCAAAACAGAACTCTGAAATTGTCTGGGTCAAGCTTTGTCATGAATTCTTTCATATGCCGTCAGACATTTATACTGCTTTTGTCTATATCAGTCCAATCAACTCTTCTTACAATAAAAAAAGTGATGACATTTTCGAAATTCTTGATAAAAACATTGCCTACTATTCCACATTAGGTGAATGTCTTGTGTGTGGCGACTTCAATGCACGCACAGCAAAAGAAGAAGACTACATTCAGCATGACTCCAGCCAGCACATCCCCTTGCCCGATTCTTATCTAAGCGATGTCCCTATATTTAGGAGTAACATGGACAAGGCCAAAACTGATGCACATGGGAAAAAGTTGTTAGACATTTGCAAAACCTCTGGCGTCCGAATTTTGAACGGCAGACTACTTGGGGACATTACAGGATATTTTACCTGTTTCAATCATGTCGGTTCCCCAAGTGTCATTGATTATATGCTGGCACACTCCACGCTCCTTAGGAGACTGAATTATTTCCAGGTACACAATGTCACCCCTTGGTCAATACATTGCCTGCTCTCCACTTGTGTCACAACTGGTCCCTATGCCTGGACTGACAATGACCACAATAATGTTACACTGACTAAAACTCCTAAATTCTTTTGGTCTAAAGGTGACGATTTAAAATTTCGATGTGCTCTTTCCTCAGAGGAGGTTAGTAGCCAAGTCAGTGAATTACTAACTCAACTTAATACACCAAACCCCACTAAAATTGACAATTTTGTCTCCAAACTCAATGAAATATTCTATGCTGCTGCCAGGAGGGCAAATATAAAAAGATTTAAACTTAAGTCGAATAAGGGTAGGAAAAAAAGACAGAAAAAGTGGTATGACCTGGAATGCAGAGATCTATACAAAGATCTGAAAAAACTGTGTTCCCAACTGCGGGCACAACCACTAAATGTCCATCTGTTAACCTCATACAGGCAAAAAAGAAAACAATATAAAAGATTGCTAAACAAGAAAAAGAGACTTTTCCAACAAAAACTTATTGACAGCATGGTAAACTTGGAAGAAAAAGACCCCAAACAATTCTGGAACATCTATAAGGAACTAACGGAACGCGAAACTAGACATAAAGCAAACCCTATCAGCCCCAGCAAATGGCTTTCACACTTTCAGGCTCTACTAAATCAACCGGGGACCCATTTTGACCCGAGTCTCGAGTCTTTCATTGCAGATAACAAAGACCTAGTATTCAGTGAGCTCAATTTTAAAATTAGTCCCCGAGAAGTTGAGGTGGCCATCTCAAAATTGAAACGCAACAAGTCCCCTGGACTTGATGGAATTTTAAATGAAATGATTAAAAGCGGCAAAAATATCTTAGTACCCCTTTTAGCCAAACTGTTTAACAGCATATTGGTCAACCAGTACTTTCCACATGTGTGGAGAGTGAACTCTATCACTCCTATACATAAAAAAGGAGATGCTAATATTGCAGGAAACTATCGTGGCATAGCAGTCTCTAGTCACCTTTGTAAACTGCTGTGCACCATACTTAACTGCCGACTCATGGACTTCACAGAAAGGCACAAAACAATACCACATCATCAAATTGGATTCCGGCGTAAAAGCAGAACCTCCGATCATATTCTCACACTTAAGACCCTCATTGACAAATATGTTAACAGAATGCGTAGACAATATTTATTTACCTGCTTCGTAGATTTTAAATCCGCGTTTGATACAGTCTGGAGACAAGCTCTAATATACAAGCTGACCGCCTCTGGAATTGGGGGCAACTTCTTGGGTCTGCTACAAAGTATGTATTCGGATGTACTGTACTCAGTCAAATCGCAAAATGGGTATTCAGCTGAATTTCAATCAAATGTTGGTGTAAAGCAGGGCTGCGTACTTAGCCCTGGGCTATTCAATATATTTCTAAGTGATCTGCCGAGCATCTTTGATGAGTCTTGTAGTCCAGTTCTCTTAGACTCCTGCAGCATTGGTTGTTTACTCTATGCAGATGACCTAGTGCTCCTCTCTGATAGCAGCTCTGGCCTACAGAGTGCCTTAAACAAGCTAGGAGAGTATTGTGACAAGTGGCGACTACAAGCTAATCTCAATAAAACAAAAGTAATCATATTTAACAAAGGCGGACACAAATTTCGTATATATAGGTTCTTGTACAAAGACTGTGACATTGAAATTGTTCAAAGTTACTGCTATTTGGGCATTGAGTTTACTGCATCTGGCACTTTTAATCTTGCCATCACAAAACTTAAAGAAAAATCAAACAAAATTCTATTTAGTTTAAGGTACTTTGACTCGCATGGTAATGTAGACTGCGCTCTAAAGCTCTTCCAAAGTTTAGTGGTGCCAGTGGCAACCTATGCCAGTGAAGTTTGGGCACCCTTCTTGATTCAGTCCCTAAACAATGATAACTTCATGCAACTCTGTGAAAGAGTACCAACCGAGCAGGTACATGTTAAACTATGTCGATTTTTACTAGGTGTGCACAGGAAGTCGTGCATTGCAGCAGTAAAGGGAGAACTAGGAAGATATCCCCTTCTTATCACCAGCCTATGTACTGCTGTAAAATACTGGTCATGCTTACACCAGCGTGACCCTGACAGCCTTGTTGCTAAATGTTTGCATGAAATATTCTTTGATACAAAACAATATTCCATGTTGGTTGATGAATATCAAAAACATGTTACTTAAATTCAATCTTCAAAATTCTTGGGAAAATATTGGCGGACTAAACATAAAGGCATGTACTGTAAAATTATCAAAAAATCTTTGCTCTGAATATACCAGACTATGGACAAAATATATAAATGGAGATGGGAGAGACTCCAATAAACTGAAAAGCTACTGCCTGTTCAAAGACTGCAATTTTAATAGGGAGAAATATCTGGACCTGAACCTGTCAGTTCATAAAAGGAAACATTTCACAAAACTTAGAATAAGCGCGCACGATCTACACATTGAAACTGGCAGATACAATAAAATCCCAGCAGATAAATGATTCTGCAATTTCTGTAATAATAAGGATATAGAAGATAAAGTGCATTTCATGCTAAGATGTGAAAAATATGCCGCAAACCGAAAAATACTGCTCGAATCTTTAAAATTATACAATTTTGATACTTTTTCTGAGACAGAAAAATTTAAATTTCTCATGTCTGGCAACAAGGGGGGCCATACTGTGACCAAGCAGGTAATAAAATTTGTGGCCAATGCCATGGAGATAAGAAGTCCTCCTAGGCCTTGATCAAACCACACTGTACATAGCTGTATATATCATGTGTTATTATAGTATTTTTTTTTTTTTGTTTCTTGCTTTGTTTTTGTTTTTGTTTTTGTTTTTTTGTCTTTTTGTTTTTCTTTAATTTTCTATCTATTTATTTAAATCCAGACCTGTTTCAAGCATTTTGATGTAGCACAGGATCTGCAGTATGTAATTTGCCATGCCCACCAGATGGCGGGCTTTAAGCAATAAAGATATGTGTGCATATATCTGTATTGCGTTCGCTTCCTCTGGATCTGCTGAGATACCGTTACCGCTGAACACATATCCATATTACTGTAATGTGCTTTTGTTAAAAGCATATTGTTCTTTGTTCAGAGCTAAATCACTCTCTCTCTCTCAGTTTCCGTAGTACCTTCTGTAATACCTGATGATGCACCTGTTGTGTTATTCCGTACACCAACATGTCAACGCTCAGGTTCATAGCACCAGGGATACCGTCATGTTTTTGTCTAACTACATTTCTGAAAAAGTTCGACTGAGCTGGGAACACAGACGCTTATATCTTCTTAAGCCTATATGTGTCTTGTGAATGTAGTGCTATTTCTACTTTCTGGCTCTAATTCAATTTGGTT
>CAXHWN010000745.1:0-20511 GCA_964020975.1 Hermodice carunculata | reverse complement strand
CAAAATGGTCCTATCTATAATCAAGTCTGATTTTTACATTTCAAGTTTCACATTGTAGCATTTATTACCTGTCTAGGAGCATAGAAGCATTATCTTAGAATGGGAAAATTAAGTTAATGTATTCTTGGTGTGGTGAAAGCAATATAGATATGATAGTTTGCTAACAAGCAATAGCAGATGCCACTAAAATAAACTTTTTTGCCGAAAAAAGGTGATGTTTAAAGATGCCATTTCCATAGCAACCAAACACAGGTAACTGAGGACACAAGGGCAAAATAATTTTAGGGGACCCTAAAGATAAATAAAAATCATTGTGTAGCTTTCTTTACGGTGGGGTAATTAAATTCTCCAAAATGTGTCTCTGGCCGCTCGCCTAATAGGAAACATGTGAACCCAATGACTTCGGCATGGTGTAATCGTCTACCTTATCTTTATATTTTACTGGAAAGTATTGCTGAAGGTTTCGTTCGATGATAGCATGTTTTTTCACACTGCAATCAACCTCCTGTTTAACACATACTTTGTCCCGTAGTAAATAGCACAGAATATTGACTTTACTATGGTTCAATAAGCATACTGTGATGCGTTGATGATCAAATCATTGAGACAAGTCTTCTGTGTTAAACAAAAAACTTGATTACCCACTTCAGGTTTCATTGAATCTAATGTTGCGAAGTTCAAATTGTGACTTTCACTTAAAACCAGTCATGTGCAGTGAAGCATGGACTCCTTAAGATGGTCATTTTTCTGTTAACGCTGTACTGAGAGTATGATGATAAAATATATGATACTGAAATTCCAAAATATTTGTTCATTATTTAATTATATACAAGTAAATAAGTGGAGAGTTATAAGTTTTGAGTAGTTTAGAAATGGTCTTCGTGTAGGTGGCCTTACCTTTGGAATGTACTATATATATATATATATATATATATATATATATATATATATATATATATATATATATATATATATATATATATATATATATGACTAGCATTTACTTGTTTTTGCAGAAAAATAAAGTTGCCATGGTGTCATACGAAAGCAGGGGAACCTCTGTGTCAAGTTACCACCATAAGTGATATGCTGACATGGGAAGAGCTCCCTTTTGAATTTAAAGCGGTCAGATGGTGGATACTGGATGATGTTCAAAACTATTCCTATGTGGAGAAAAAGATGGCACCCTCTAAAAACCAAGATAAAGACGGGCCCCAAGATAGAGGTAGTCCTAAAGTTAGTCATAGCCATAAGGAAAAGATGCACCACAAGACTCATGGTCCTATACTAACAACGGCTCATGCAGCTTTAGCTGTGATGCCACGTGACACACAGAGTACTGAAGAGAAGCCAAGCCCTGCCATGCAACCATTAATCAAAAGTCAGCCTGCCAAAACATTGAAACATCCAAAATCACATATTTTCAACACATCTGGACCATCAAACACGTGGCTGACACAGCTGGAGACCCTAGTTTCTCAAACAAACATAGAGAAAATGTTGCTGATCTGTGACCCGACTCAAGCTCTTGGAAAAGGTGGACAAAAAGAACTGGAATCAATTCAGAACGTTATAAACTATGATAACCACTTAACATTGAAACAAATCAGTCGAAATTCTATTGAAATCAGCAAATTTATCAAGGAACTGATGCCCAGCGATGTATTAAAAGCCAATGGGTATACTGACCTCGATATCGAAGATATGGTTGCACACAAGTATAAAGGAAAGGAACCAGAAAGAAATATCGATTGTTCACATGACTTTGATGCTTTCGAAGACATGATGGATGGTCTGCAGCGTAAGCTGCTGAATACCGGTACAATCCAGGAGGACGATGTAGGGATAATAATTGATAAAAGTGCAGTTACAGCAGAAACTGCGGCATCTGACATGATTAATGCGGACACAGAGATAGAGTGGGGCTCTTTAGATGATTTTATAGGCACTGAAAAGCCATACATAATAGCTGTTCTGGGCTGTAACGCACACTGGTGCCAAAAAGTGGCCCTAGCATCGAGAGCCAGGGTCGGGTTATATTGGACAGAACTAAAAGAACAAGTCTCTTCGGCAAAACTGAAACAGCTGTTTGAGAGGAGGAACAGCTCATACATTGTATGGGTCACCTCAGGTAAATGACTTTTCATTGCAATTTGCATTTCATTTCAATTTTAATTTCTTAATGATATACGTTGTACAAATAGGATTGTTTAAGGAAGCTGAGCTTGACGACAGGATTAAAGTTTACCAATTGTCACCACTGCAAATGTCATTCTGTGGCATTTAACTTTAGAATGATGGCTTTGACAATGCAATCATTAGAAAAATCAGCAAAAGAATCAAAGATCACCATGAGCAAAAACATTTATTCACACAAGCATGACAATATCCCTCTTTTATGGTTAGACCATGAGGGTCAGACTGAAGTTCTTTCTTATTATCATGCTGTAACACTTTTCTAGTGGGCATGTGGTAGTCTACTCTAATGCTAGGACCATACATCTCATGCAGTCATCTTTTCTGATGTTCCTGCAGTAAAGCCTCACAAGTGGGCAGGCTGTAGCCATCTCGATTAGTCATACTGTAGTACTTTCTAATAGTCATGCTGTATGACCACTTTCATGGGCAGGTTGTAACCCTCTCTGATAGTCAGACTAAAAGGGTCATAATATATTCTCTTCTTATGGTCACGCTGTATCACTCTCTAGTGAGCAGGCTGTAGCCCCATCTGGTGGTCAGAACATAATCTTTCCTTTTCAGCAGAGTGTAGCAGGCATCTATATATCTAATCGAGACACGTAAGCCTTTCCCAGTGAGCAGGCTGCTTTACATATCTAAAGGCCAAACCCTATCACTTGTATCATGATCATAATATAGTCCATCCTGTTTGGTGAAACTGTAGCCTTCTCTTACAGTCAGACTTGATAATCTCTTCAACAGTCAGGCTATGGCCCTGTGTCACCGTCACACTGTGTTTGCTCTCTGCCGCTCTAACTGGTCTACTATCACAGCCAGATAATAGCCCCCTCTACTGGTCAGACTGTGCTCTCTTCCATGGCCAGATTATCCATTTCTAATGGTCAGACTATGGCCCTCTCTGAGCCTCCAATTGAAGTACCACTCTAATGGTCAGACTGTAAACCTTTCTAAAGATCAGGTTGTATTTCGTTGTCAATATGGTTGTATTGTATTATCTCTCAAAAGGTCACACTGCAGTACACCATATTGGTCAGGCCAGAGACTATAAGAAATATACAACAAATTTGATCAACCAAATGCAGGTTTCAAAAGAATGCATCGTATATTCAACACGGCTATTCCCCTTACAGCTGAATCACAATATATATATATATATATATATATATACATACAGACATATATATATATATATATATATATATATATATATATATATATATATATATATATATATATATATATATATATATATATATATATATATATATATATATATATATATATATATATATATATATATATATATATATATATATACACTACTGAGTCATCATCAATGTGACCAGGTCTCAGCAAAAAACAAAACAAAAAAAACATACATTTGACATGCTCTATCAATCTCTGATACCTCTAAATTTAATAACATGTTTATTTCCAGAGGAATCCAACAAAGCCAAGGGCGAATCTATAAATGCCCTGAGAGCACAGATGCAGACCATTAACCAACTGTATGGACGTCAGGCGATGGAGATGAGGAAGAAAATGCTACAACCTAATGGTATTATGTGTTACTGTAAATCTTAATAGCAATCAAAGTATTTCTAATGTGACAATCAAAGATTATCGAAACTTCTATTGCATTGGTTGGTCATATGAAATGACGTATCAAACTAGTTCGTTTTGAGAGGAAAATCTCTGTGATCTACATATGGGTTTATTTGTGATATTTGCATATTTTTGTCACAAAACCACAGGCATACGAGCAAAATAAAGTCCTGGATGGCAGACATAGCAAACATCAGGCTCTCATGCTAGAAGGTTGAAATTAGAATCAGTGTTGATGACTGTTTGCTGTCACAATTGGCTAAACTGGCTGCCCTGACACCTTGTAAGTAATGTGCGAGATCAGGGCCCCACTGTGCATATTAGTGTGGTTGCAAGACTGGGATTAGATCCACATCTGTACTACACATTCCAACTGTGTGCCAGATCAAGGGCCCACCAGCCAGCCTGCTCTTTTCCCAGGTCTGCGTTTGATGCCTGTAGGCTTCGTAGTATTTGACCACCCAGCTTTTATCCCAAATACTACGTTTTATCCATAATTGGACCCTCAGCTTGGTGACCCAGGCAAGTTCATCCTCAGTCTGCCTGACTTGTGCCAGCTCTTGTCCTCGACCTTTGCCACAGACTATAAGAAATATACAACAAATTTGATCAAACAAATGCAGGTTTCAAAAGAATGCATCGTATATTCAACACGGCTATTCCCCTTACAGCTGAATCACAATATATATAATATATATATATATATATATATATATATATATATATATATATATATATATATATATATATATATATATATATACATACAGACATATATATATATATATATATATATATATATATATATATATATATATACACTACTGAGTCATCATCAATGTGACCAGGTCTCAGCAAAAAACAAAACAAAAAAAACATACATTTGACATGCTCTATCAATCTCTGATACCTCTAAATTTAATAACATGTTATTTTCCAGAGGAATCCAACAAAGCCAAGGGCGAATCTATAAATGCCCTGATGGCACAGCTGCAGACCATTAACCAAGGGTATGGACGTCAGATGATGGAGATGAGTAAGAAAATGCTACAACCTAATGGTATTATGTGTTACTGTAAATCTTAATAGCAATCAAAGTATTTCTAATGTGACAATCAAAGATTATCGAAACTTCTATTGCATTGGTTGGTCATATGAAATGACGTATCAAACTAGTTCGTTTTGAGAGGAAAATCTCTGTGATCTACATATGGGTTTATTTGTGATATTTGCATATTTTTGTCACAAAACCACAGGCATACGAGCAAAATAAAGTCCTGGATGGCAGACATAGCAAACATCAGGCTCTCATGCTAGAAGGTTGAAATTAGAATCAGTGTTGATGACTGTTTGCTGTCACAATTGGCTAAACTGGCTGCCCTGACACCTTGTAAGTAATGTGCGAGATCAGGGCCCCACTGTGCATATTAGTGTGGTTGCAAGACTGGGATTAGATCCACATCTGTACTACACATTCCAACTGTGTGCCAGATCAAGGGCCCACCAGCCAGCCTGCTCTTTTCCCAGGTCTGCGTTTGATGCCTGTAGGCTTCGTAGTATTTGACCACCCAGCTTTTATCCCAAATACTACGTTTTATCCATAATTGGACCCTCAGCTTGGTGACCCAGGCAAGTTCATCCTCAGTCTGCCTGACTTGTGCCAGCTCTTGTCCTCGACCTTTGCCACAGACTATAAGAAATATACAACAAATTTGATCAACCAAATGCAGGTTTCAAAAGAATGCATCGTATATTCAACACGGCTATTCCCCTTACAGCTGAATCACAATATATATATATATATATACATACAAACATATATATACATATATATATATATATATATATATATATATATATATATATATATATATATATATATATTATATATATATATATATATATATATATATATATATATATATATATATATATATATATATACACTACTGAGTCATCATCAATGTGACCAGGTCTCAGCAAAAAAACAAACAAAAAAAACATACATTTGACATGCTCTATCAATCTCTGATACCTCTAAATTTAATAACATGTTTATTTCCAGAGGAATCCAACAAAGCCATGGGCGAATCTATAAATGCCCTGATAGCACAGCTGCAGACCATTAACCAAGAGTATGGACGTCAGACGATGGAGCTGAGGAAGAAAATGCTACAACCTAATGGTATTATGTGTTACTGTAAATCTTAATAGCAATCAAAGTATTTCTAATGTGACAATCAAAGATTATCGAAACTTCTATTGCATTGGTTGGTCATATGAAATGACGTATCAAACTAGTACGTTTTGAGAGGAAAATCTCTGTGATCTACATATGGGTTTATTTGTGATATTTGCATATTTTTGTCACAAAACCACAGGCATACGAGCAAAATAAAGTCTTGGATAGCAGACATAGCAAACATCAGGCTCTCATGCTAGAAGGTTGACATTAGAATCAGTGTTGATGACTGTTTGTTGTCACAATTGGCTAAACTGGCTGCCCTGACACCTTGTAAGTAATGTGCGAGATCAGGGCCCCACTGTGCATATTAGTGTGGTTGCAAGACTGGGATTTGGTCCACATCTGTACTACACATTCCAACTGTGTGCCAGATCAAGGGCCCACCAGCCAGCCTGCTCTTTTCCCAGGTCTGCGTTTGATGCCTGTAGGCTTCGTAGTATTTGACCACCCAGCTTTTATCCCAAATACTACGTTTTATCCATAATTGGACCCTCAGCTTGGTGACCCAGGCAAGTTCATCCTCAGTCTGCCTGACTTGTGCCAGCTCTTGCCCTCGACCTTTGCAGAGTGATCACGTCAGACCAGTGCCAACGCCAGCATGCCCATTGAGGCCAGTCATGGCTCCACTCTCTAACATATCCAAAACTGCATTCTAAGTTCTTGACCCATCATGTTGAAACATTAACATGTCGGAAAAAAAATGAAAGTCATTACCATTTATACCCAAAACATGTTATCAAAGCATAATTTTTCTTAAGACGATTTAAGCACGTGTCCAATTGCTATTATCTGAACTTGCACAATACAAATTTACTGATTATGTTTGGTTTGACCGATATTTTTCATTCATAGTGCAGTTCAGATATTCTTTATTCATAATGAATCCCTGCATTTTTAGCAAAATTCACTTATTGTATTTGTGTCTTTTTGTCCAAAACCACTTCTTAGTAGTCATTACCCTATTCCACAGTCCGAACTCTTTACTCTCCATAAGCTAACCTATCCCTGTCTAACTTATATACATAGAAGTACTATTGTCCATATTGCAAACATTCCTCTGTAAAATTTTGACATAGGCTGTATTAGCCCAAATTATATTTAACTAAATCATCACTTGTCACATTCATATTTATTCATTATTGTGTAGCTTGACTTTCTTGCATATTTAGCTAAGACAAGAACTACTCAGAGAAACATGTAAGGATGTAGGCTTTAAAGCATGTTCTCAGTGGTTACCTGCTAAAGACCCTATAATTAATTTGGGCAGGGACAGGTTAGCTTATGGAGAGTAAAAACTTGAAACTGTGGAATAAGTTAATGAATACCATGAAGTGGTTCTGGACAAAAGGACACAAACACAATAGAATATGCCCTTGGTTATATGTACCTTTCAGCCTTGGTCAATTACTGCCCCATGCAACTAACTTTAAATCTTAAAAAAATCTTCTTCTCTGGAACCGCTCATCCAATTACTTTGACATCACACAGAAACACTCCCTGGAACTTGTAGTTCTTAATTGTTCACCAGGTGGCGCTGCAATTGTTTTCTATTTTTTTTTATGAGTTTCTTGTGTTCTAGCTATTTTCGACTTCTTCTCCAGAACCGTTACTCAGATTTAGCTGAAACATAATGGATATGCTCCTTGTAGAAGGGTCAAACAAAGTTGTTCACTATGTGGGAATGCTGATGATTCCTGATTTTTAACGATTTTTTTCAATTCGGGTACCTATTGGTCAATGCAGCTTTCCTATTGATTACTATCGAAGTGAGCATTCTAATGCTAATGCACTTTTTTCGACTTCTTCACCTAAACCGTCATCCAGATTAACTTCAAACTTGGTGGGGATATACCTTGGGTGGGTGTCTACTATGTTTGTTCAAATGGTTATGCTCCAGTGAATTTTGGATTTTTAATGAATTTTCTTGGGGGTTTTTTTTGACAAATCTTAAAAAAATCTTCATCTCCAAAAGCGCTTACTCAATTGCTCTGATATCACACGGGAAGAAACCTAGGAACTTTTGTTTTTAATTTGTTGACCAGAGGGCGCTGCAATTTTTTTTCCATTTTTTAACAATTTTTTGTGTGTTATAGCTATTTTCGACTTCTTCTCCAGAACCGTCACACAGATTAAGCTGAAACGTGGTGGATATGTTTCTTGTGGAAGGGTCAAACAAAAAAGTTCACTATGTTGGAATGCTGAGGATTCCTGATTTTAACCATTTTGTTTCAATTTGGGTACTTATCCGTCAATGCAATTTTCCTATTGATTACAATGGAAGTCAATGAGCATTCTAATGCTTATTCACATTGTTGACTTTTATTCTCCAAAACCGTCATCCAGATTAACTACAAACTTGGTGGGGATGCATTTTTTTCTTTTTTTTGGGGGGGGGGGGGGGGGGGGGGCTGTCTACCAGGTTTGTCCAAATGGTCATGTTCCAATGAATTTTGTTTTTTTTTTTATTTCTTGATTTTTTTTTTCAAAAATCTTTACAAAAGTTTTAATAGGAAAGTTTAACATGGGAATTTCTTGTAATGCTTATAACTTAAATAATTTTAGCCAGATTTACTTCAAACGTGGTGGGGATGTGCCTTGGGTAGATCTCTACCAAGTTTGTTCAAATGGTCACGCTCTATTGATTTTAGGATTCGTTATGGAATTTTGTGTTCTTTTTTGGGACAAACCTTAAAATCTCTTCTCCTTTAAAACTGTTCACCCAATTGTTATAATATCGTACATAGACACCCCCAGTGACACCTAGTTTCCAATTTGTCGGGTGGCGCTGCATTTTTTTTCAATTTTTTTTCTAATGAATTTTTTGTATTTTGCTTGCTAGTCATTGGTTCCGACATGTCTTAATTTATATATCATTTGGATGGCATTAGTTTGAAATATGTCAACTTAAATACGTACAACCAATGGCTGCAGTAGAGGACTATTGCATCTGACATGTGCCAAGCTAAAGTTGTTTTTTTATGGTGTGTAAAACGTGTAAGATATCACTTTTTATCATATTATGTGACAAACACATAAAAAATTTAATCCTGCAATTTTATATGATGTCATATATCCTCTTCTGGTATGGAAATAACACCAAGGTCCCGAGATGGTTCTGACTTTATTGCTGGATAATGAGAACTAAAAAACGTTTGATCCAAAAAGGAAATCTCTGTCGCCATCTATGAAAAAACCAGATGTATTGTTACACAGTAACGTGACCTAAATTTGTATAATCAATATAAATGCTGTGGGAGGGCTAAACAAATTTGTTCACGAAGTAGCGATACTGTGGATCCCTGATTTTAAACGATTCTTTCTTCAGTATGTGTACGTGTCGGTTAATGCATTCCTTCCTATTGATGATGATGCGAGTCAATGGGAATTGCAATGGAAATTAACATTTTCACTTTCTTCAAAAATGTTAAGCACATCCACTTCAAACTTAGTTAGGGTGTATTTTAGGTGGAACTCCACCCTGCTTGTTCAAATGGGCATTTTTGGTGCTTTTTTCTATTTTTTTTTCTTTTTTTGTTTTGTTTTGTTTGTTGGTTTTTTTCCGAAACTGCCAAGCCATATCCACTTCAAACTTGGAAGGAATGTACCTTACGTAGGACTGTACCCAATTTGTCATTAGATCTTGCTTCAATGACGATGATGATTATCACCATCATCATCATCATCATCATCATCATCATCATCATCATCATCATCATCATCATCATCATCATCATCATCATCATCACTATCATTATCATTATTATTATTATTATTATTATTATTATTATTATTATTATTATTATTGGGGGCCCTTCGTCCTAAATTAATGTAACACCTTTGTCCATTTTTTTTTTTTACGAGTGTTGGTGTGTACAAAAACTGTCATGCAGATTGTTAGATGACGTTTGAAAATGTAGTGGGAGGATTAATGAAAACTTTTCACTATTTGATGATACTCTAGATCCACGGTTTTTAATATTTGTTTCAATTTGGGTTCCTGTCAGTAAATGCGTGCATTCCTATTTATTACCGTATACGCAATGGGAACTGCAATGACAACTCATATTTTTTTACTTTCTCCCCAACAACCTCGTCCCTTAGATTAGAGTGGAACATATAGGTTGAATGTCAAGGTCAGCACAGGAAAGGCTATTCAAACAGCCCTCTTGTCTCTGGGATTACTGTGGAATATAGCACTATCATTACTGATGACTTCAGGTACCTTGACTGCGAACTTTGGATGAGACTTGAAAGATATCGTGTGGACTGTACTCGTAATCCGGGCATGGCGTAAAAATGTTGCTACCTAGCAAACTTGAATGACCAAGACAATCAGGAACTGTGCAGGTGTTCAGAGAGGTTTTGGTCTAGGAACACGAATCGTGAACAATATGCATAACGTTATTAAAAGCATCAATTGATGGTAACTGACAGTCATTGATACAAAAAATGTCAATGTTCTATAGTCATCCTCAAAAGACATTACCAGGCACAAGTTGTACGTGATAAGGAAGGACTGTGACCTATACTTATGCATATTTAACCTTGAAGTATTGTATTTTATCTTTAGCAAAATTCTTTCCGCAGAAGTTGAAAAAAATGACACATTGGACGCAAATGTTTGTAGCAAGAACAAAGCTATTATGACAGGAGTGACAAGGGAAAACTTCGTTTTAATTGTACAGAAAACCTCTACAGCTACTTATTTATGCAATATACAGGTTTTTTCTAGCACCACAGTGTGTAAAATGTAGTGCATCACTTATATGAAAGTTGTATTCTCACTACTTATTGCCTTTTTTTTTTCAACACAGCCATAGAAGTTCGTCGGGCTGTGTGCTGTGTTATGTAGGCACCAATTGTGCAAGAGGCAAAGCACAAGTGGAGAGTCAATCATGACATGAAAAAATATGCCGTGCGATGCTTTCAAGCTGCATGCAAGCTAGAGATAAATCACTACACGTGAATGCTTGTGATAAGCTGATTTAACACTACAAATAATATACTCATCTCTGATGCAAGCCTTCTGTTCAACAGGCATCACCTTTAACGAAAACCAACGTGGAATATGGACAGCTGAAACTACAATTCCATGCTAAAGCGCTATTTTTCGGGAGGTATCGCTGCCGCAATCGTCAACATAATATATCACAAATGGCTGACCACAGATAGAAAGGCTTTATAGGGAGCAAATATTTGTTTTAGATTTAGATTTGTCAGTGTATCATGAGCTGTAAAATAACTTGATGTTTACTTCTGGCAGACATAAATTGATCTAATCTATGTCACAAAGTGAGCTGCAGAAGTGACAAAAGAGAATCAGGAGATGAATATTTCACTTCCAGAAAAACTGTCACTGGCATATGCTATGTTCGTAATTTTGTGACACGATGGAACTGTGCCAGTACATAGACGTTGCATAAATCCAAAATGACACAAACTATGTTGTCTATTTTTGTATCAAACACATCTAACAAGACTGGAGCAAATACCTAAGTGTTGAAGAAAGATAGCTCTGATAAATTTCCATGTTGGGAAACAGAGCAGTTAGAATTGTCACTTCATTTTATAGAAGGATTTTTATTAATTCTTTTGCTCCTTAATCTATCTATTCTCGGTTGCATTACTTTGGAGCAAGTAAGCTGAATTAAAGCCTTTAGGGCTTTGATTGTAGATGGGCTTTCTGGAAAAATAAGTACCAAATTAAATATAACTGCAGTTGCTCCTTTGGAGCAAAACTCATATGAGACAACCGTTGCATATCTACCTGTGGTTTATGTTCAAGGACAAAAATCCCGTGTTATAATTGGACTGTTTACTGAAAAGCTCAACGCATTTTTTGTGATTTTTCTGTTGAAGAGATGTAAAACTATCCCGCTTGTTATTCATTCAGCAAATACAAGCAAGGCTTTCTTTTGCTTGCGGTATATGTGTGATTAATATTACTTTTTGGCGGGATGATAACATAATAGATCGCAAAGAAAACAATCTGAAATATGAAGGAATGCCCTTGTTAATAACTGAAACATTAGAGTACTTTTGTGGGGTAATGTGCAGCATTGGCCCCCCATGGTTTCTTGTAGTTTATAGCTATGCTTCCGCTGTTCTACTAGTTTGTAGTGCCCTTTGTTCGCATGGGATAAAACAAATACAGTCTGAGATGATGTTTGGGGAATCGCCTTTCCTTTTCGCCCTTAGTTCTGTTAATATGGTTGCCAAACAATTTACTTTCTATGGTCGAATAAATATTCTTTCCTGGCAACAAAGGACTTCGTTTTACTACTCACAGTTTTATATCTGATTCAAATTGCTTTATGTCTTCCACATTGGTTAGGGTTGTTGCAGAGTTCCATACATGAAATCCAACCAGACCTATATTAGTATTCTTTTATTCTACTTTAAATCTCACTGACAGGCATCTTTGCAAATGCGATTCTTGCTGCTTGTACAAAAATACACACTGCGAGTCTTATTTGTGTCCACGCCGTCTTGGTGTGTTATTCCGCATCTTGCCTGACCTGTGCACACCGTCATTTTCTTAACAAGAAATATTAAAGATTTAGAAAGGGCAGTGTATTTTTTCCAAATTGGGAGCGTACACTGATTGAATATATATATATATATATATATATATATATATATATATATATATATATATATATAATTGATATTTCTTGTAGAAAAGTAATTCAAATAAGAATGGCTCATAAGTGAACACAAACATATCAGTGCCTATTGAATTTTGTCATAAGTCCCTTAATGTTCCATAAATAATGTTTAAACAATTCACAGCCCAGCTCCTCTTTACCACTGCTTGCCATGAAGTGTTATATGTCATGTTTCCTTTGATTTCAGCTTAAATCTCTCAATTTCACAAGTTCTACATCTTGATTACGCTTAAGGGCCTTAGAAGGTTTTAAAATATTATATCACAGAGTATTTACTTTTGAATATCACTTGTCACCCCCCCCCCCCTTTTCCTGGTATTAATTGCATCTCACAGTCACCAAATCATTATGTCCTGTCACAGATTCAATTAAAACTATATATTGGTAATAAAATTTTGCATAACAAGTATAAATTGATCCCCCTTTTGTACTGACGAAATAAAGACACAGCTATTTTTACCTATCAGGAAAGACTACATCTTAAGATACTACACTTTAGTCATTTTTAAGAATGGCCTTTAAAAGCAGGTTGATTTCTTTACTATACCTTGTATATTTCTAAAGGTTAACAAAGATGTACAAGGCGACAGTTTGTATTTTGCAAACTAAATTAATCATGAATTTGCAACTTGAGTTAAATTTGGTTCTCAGCCTCTAATAATTGGAGTTTTATATACTCGTTCAACATGTTTCTAACTATCGTTGCAGATTTGGTGTACTCCTCAGCCTAACAAGTCTGAATTGCATAGAGTGTCGATTCTTTTCTCTCTCTCTTTTTTTGTTTTCATCGAAGGCAACATTTAGAGCACTAACATTTTTCATTCATTAACATTCCTTATTGAAGACCGGTGCAGATCCAGATCTAGCATTATGATGGTCAATATCTATAGACCTTAGTCTAAAGAAGGCTGCAGTTACACCACTTATATCCTTCATTGATGAATTATATTTGTATAACTTATAATGTTCATATAAAGTAGGTTACACTTAGACTCATTATATCATTCTTTGAAGAATTATGCACATGTGCTAAACCTAGAGCCTTTTTTAAATGTATATATATATACATAAAAAATATATATCTTCGGCATTTTGTTAATGCTTGAGGATTTGAGTCCCCAATTCTGGCAATAAAAATGCCGACTCAGTTAATATACTGCATAACCGTGTTGATATGGCACTCGCACATAACAACCTCCCTTGAACCATTCCTTTTTAAGGTAGGTGCTGTTAATGCAAATATTGATTCTCATTTCGGTTTTTGCGTGAAAGTATCTGGAAAAGACTGAACTTTGCTTCTCTATTGTTTTGTTTGCTCTGTTGGGTTGATTGGCTGTTATCATCATCTTATTTCAAACTTTCGAATTTTGTCTCACACGAAAGATTCTCTGCGTGGATTTTCTACAAAGAATAAACAAGATTGAGTCCCTGCTTGTAGCATATTGCAGGGTTATCTACTGACCCTAAGCTTTACAGGGTTAGGGGTTAGAGGCGACTTTTTCAACTGAAAAGCTTGCAATTATTATTATTATTATTTTTTTTTTTTTTTGGCACGGTAACCACCAAGAAATATCGTGATTTTATGAAATATATACTATTTTCACATGGCTATCGTTTCTTGTTTTATTCAGATATAGCTATGATTTTGTTAACAGTTAAAAATAGGTAATACGTATAATTTTGTTTTCTATGTATGTCACCCTTACCCTTAGAAATAGGTCACACAGAAAAAAAATGTTTTTTTTTTAATATTTTGTGCTGGCTATAACGTTTGAACCAAGAGCACTAGAACTTTTATTATTTTTTAAATAAAGAGTAAACTGATGAGCAGAAATACGGTTTTCGAGTATGAAACTCTTGGAAGCAAGGAAAGTGGTCAAATTTGGTGTTTTAAATTTTACTGAAATAATTCACTTTCCATAGTCTATAATCGCCCCCCCCCCCTTCTGTGGCTGCCTTTTTCTGTTGCCTTTTTTGACGTAAATGAAAATTTGATATCGTTTTTAATACGAAAATAAAATTATAATAATGACTTTGGTATTACTGTGTTAACGATTAAAAATAGGGGAAAATATAATTTGGTTTCTATATTGGTCAACCTTGCCCTAACTTTAACCCTATGAAATATGAGCTTTAATTATTTTTTTAATGAAGAGTAAATTGAAAAATAAAAAATACTGTTTTTTAAGTAGATGCTGTTGAAAGAAGAAAAGTGGTCAAATTTGGTGTTTAAGATTTCACAGAAATAATTGACTTTACAAATTGTTTTACCCCCCCCCCCCTTCTGTGGCTGCCGTTTTCTGTTGATCTCTTTTGATGTGAATAAAAGTTTGATATTGTCTTTAATACGAAAATATAATTATGGTAGTGATTTTGGTATAAATATGTTGACAATTAAAAGATAGGGGACACATATGATATTCTTTTCTATATTGGTCACCCTAACACTAAGAAATAGGTCACAGAGGTAAAAAATGATTTTTAAAAAATTTGCTGGGCATAACTTTTGAACTAAGGGCCCTGTTGTGTTCACGCTTAGTAGAATTAAAACCTGCGTTGCAATAACACGCTTTTATGTCAATGAACGCAAGTATGTGAAATTATAGACTGAAGCATAGCCAAGCACGATAATGTAATATTCTATATCTGGAGGTTCAAGTACTGGCAAAAATACCCCTGTGGTGTGCGCACTTTCACTGCAAAATCATAAACCCATTAACTTACGTGGGCATTTTTTGCGTAATCACCTTCATATCGACATATCAACATCGTTACTAAATAGCAGGATAGAGTGTTTGCTTGGCAAAACTACCTATCTTGTGAAGAAGTCAGACCATTGATCAACATACGCTGTTAGGGTTAGGGTTAGGGTTACGGCTCGATATAAAAGGTTTGTGACCTCTCCAAAAAATATTGACCCCTGACACCCTACCAGAATTTTTTTTTAGGCTTATGCTGCGTTTCACCCTAACCCTGCCAAAACCTGGCTTACCCTGAGCTTACCCTAAATTAGCTAGGCTACCAATGACGTTCAGTTTTCTGACACTAAGGTTTACAGGGATAGGGGTTAGAGGCAGCTTTTTCAAAACTTTTGCGATTTTTTTTTCTTTTGTCTGATTTGTAGAGATTTTTAGTGATTTCGGGTGAGGGATAACACTTACTCTGTTTTATCTTACGGTCAGGGTTAGGACTAAGGTCCCCCAAAAATATATGATTTTATGAAATATATATATATTAATTTCACATGGATGTCATTTATTGTTTTATAAAGAATTTGTCATGACTGTGTCAACAATTAACAAATAGGGGACATGTATAAGTTAGTTTTCAATCTAGCTCACTCTAAACTTAAGAAAGAGGTCATACCAAAAGATTTTTTTTCCAAATTTACCCTTGACATAACTTTTGAACTAGGAGCCTTAAAGGGTTTTTTTTTTTCCAATTAAGATTAAATTGGAAAATTGAAAATACAGTTTCTTGTGTGAAGCTCTTGAAAACAAGAAAAGGGGTGGAATTTGGTGTTTGATATTTTACAGAAAAAATGACCTTTTCTATAAAGCAATACTAAAGGACAGTTAAGACACCAAAAACCTTTGCATGCCCGATTTTGAGATTTTAACGTTTTTTTCAAGATGAATGTCCTTTCTATTAGTCGTCAAAATTTCAAGCTTTTAACTAAAGTAGAAATATGAGAAAAACGCCAAAAATCACAAAGGCATGTCGACATCTGAACGTCCATGTGTCATTCTTTTGGTTTTCAGCCGCCAAACGGAAAAATGCCGCCAGTCAATCATACTTAACAGCCTGTCACGTGGCTGCAGGTAGCAACGGCCCATGGAAAAAGGAGAGTGGTATCGGGGCGGCAGTGCAAAATAAGGCACATGCTGAAAGTATGTTTTTGGGCAGGGCAAAGATGCAAACATGCTAACATATCATAGCCTTAGTGGTTTTCTTTATAGTTATCTTGCTTGTTTTGCGTTCTAATGAAAGGTGACTTTAAATGTTCAAGAGGAGCGGGAATCGTCAGACGATGTCCCTTCAAACTTCAAAGGCCGTGCCGCCATGGAAACCCCAGTGGTCCTCCACACAAAAGACAGGCGGGGAAAAAGCTGGCACCTTAATCAACAATACCTATATACATAATAATATTTTATCGAAATCCAGCGATGAGGAAATAAAAGTACAAATAAACACATCGAAATAAGCATAAAATGCCTTAACCCTGCATAATATGTATTAAACCCTACCCAACCCTTTATCAAATGACTTAACTCTGCATAAAATGCCGTAACCCTGCATACCATTTCACAAAAAGCCTGCATAACCCTTGTGCCAAATGACCTAACCGTGCACAAAATTCATTAAACCTGCGTTACCCTTCATAAATAATGACCTGAACCTATAATGAATAACTTAAGTCTGCATAACCCTGCCTTACATGATATAACCCTGTATTACCCTTTTCCAAAACACCTAACTGTGCATACAGTACCGTATCCCGCGCATGACCCTTTCCAGAATGAAATATACTCTGTAAAGTGACTTAACCCAGCGTTGCATAGCCCTTAAACCTTTCCCAAATGACTTAACCCTGCACAGAGTGCCTTAATCCTGCATAACCCTTTCCCATGTGACTAAACCCTGCATAAATTGCATTAATGTTGCATAACACTGCAGAAAATATCATTTGAATGTCAGCATGGATTTGAGCAACACTGTAGTCATATCAGCCTTTTTGCCCTGCAAGCTCACGTCAGTGTTTGACAAGTGCCGGTTAACTCCCAATGTTTAAGCCAGGCAGAGCTGGCACATTATATGGGTCAACAAGCTGAACAAGGACTGAACCGAGAGAGCTATCTTTGGACATCTGAAGAAATTTTAGGTGCCCACACCAGTATTCTATGTCCACAAGGATGGACTGCAAGGCCATGCACATCCTCTACATAAAGGGGATGGTAGCAGAGTTTAGCAAGATTGCTTTGATCTCCATGGTGACCTATAATTGCCTGCTCACTTCCCAATGAATAGATTAAGCCTTTACCCTTTATGAAACCTTGGGACTGGTCATGGTATCCATTTGGTCCAGTGACCTGGAAAGGTTGTCGGGCAAAGACATGACAGGACTCTGGCCTGCAGGATCACAGTATCTCTTAGAGTGCTGCGAAATTTTCCAAAATGAATCGAAGTTTCATTTTGCAAATTTTCGAGTTTTAAGTACTGAATTTTTCCAGAATCCCGAGAAAAATCTCCAGATCGAACCCTTTTGTAAAATGTCCTTTTTTGCCGAAAAAAGGGGATTTTTAAAACTTTCTTGGTGTATCCATAATGTAAAGATCCCAAGCAACAAGAATTTATATAGTTTTATGGGTCTAAAAATAAAAACCATAACAGGAGAGCGATGAAGACAGCACTCCTTTAGTGACTAGCTTTGTTTGTGCCACCTTGAATATTCTCAATTGTTCCATTATGTAATATCATAAGCTTACATAAATTGAAGAACATGCAAACACCTAAACTGTCCTGGAACAATAATTACTTCAAGAACATTGGACAGAAAATAATCGAATTGAGGAACAGTCTTTTCCACAAATGATAAAGTCTTACTGGTCATGTTTCATTTTTTAGTTGAAAGCTTCTCCCTCAGCAAGTTTTCCCTTGCAATTGTCCTTCATGTAAGCCTTGAAGTCTGTTGCAGGTCTTCATGGCCCAACCCAGTTGGTGGGCCAAATGATACCAATTTCGCCGTCCACAATGATGCTTCTAACCTTGTCAGGCAAACTTGATGATGCTGGTGCTGCAAATTGCTAAGTTGTCTGGTTATTCATAACATTTTAATGAGCAAGCCAATTTGATTGCAGTTAAGAACAAAGCATATTTGTACTAGGTTTTTGCTTCACTTTTGTGGCGACTTCAATCACTTGATAGGTTTTCCCTTCTCAATATCTCGAAAACTAAATCACCTACACCAAGGAAACTTGTTTCAGAAGATTGGATAGGCCCTAAATAAGCAAAATATATGCATGAATGAAATTCCATACAAAAATGGAATTACTAGGTTTGTGTTACACAATGCCACATTTTCTTTGTTAGTTTTGTTGCCACGTGTATTTCATGTCATAATGAATGATTAACTTAATATCTCTCATTACCCTTTTAGTGTAGATCAATACTTTTTAAGAAATTATGGTAACATTGTCCACTTCTCTCTCTCTCTCTCTCTCTCACTCTCTCTCTCTCTCTCTCTCTCTCTCTCTCTCTCTCTCTCTCTCTCAATATGTTAAAAGACTCTACATAGACCAATACTCTGAAACCTGTACTATTCCAAATTGCTTTGTTTGTAATGAGGATTCATAAAGTATATTTGTATGTATTATGTTCTCTTTGTCTCAGTCAGTTCAAGTGTCCTTACACGCATCTGGTGCTTTGTTCTGAAGCAAGGTGTTAACTCACCAAGTAAATTTATATAGGTGACCCATGCGAGAGCGGGTATTTTCATCCTTAGCTGGGTCATCCTGACTATCTGTTCCCTGTGGTAATAATGTACTATTTCTCCTATTTTTGGTTTTGCATTTGTTTTATATATATATATATATATATATATATATATATATATATATATATATATATATATATTTCTGTCGTTATTACCTTACAATTGATATGTATTGAATTTATTGTTGAATCAAAGAATCTGAATCTGAATCATGATCAGAGAGCGTCAACTAAATACTTCTAAAGTTTCATAAAAAGTTTCAAAATAATGAGAGGAAGCTGGTTTTCAATAGGAACATAGTTCTTTATAATGTGCATCTCTAATGAAATTTGCTTCTTTTTTATAATTTTTTCATTGACAACAGAAATTTATAATGTCCATAAATACTCTGGTTTGGTACATTATCTGAATCTGCTTTGATTCATTTCAAGCTCTCGGTCAATGAGTAAAAATTCAACCATAGAACTAAACATAGTATTACATTAATTTTCTTCTCTCCCCAAAGCTATCACCATAAATTTAATGAATGTGAATATGAATATTCAATTTATCCGTATTTTCAGCAATATCTGATGAAAATTTGTTGAAGCTGCGATATATACTTGTTGAGATATTGTGGTGACATTGTCTCCTTGTGCGCCACTCAGACGGCCTTGAAATAAATACTTTAAAGCTTCATACAAAGTTTACAAATACCAAGAGGATGCTAGTTTTTAAAACAAACCTGGTCCATCAGAAGATACATCTCTGACAAAAATTTGGTAAAGATGCGATCAAAATTGTTATAGATATCGCTGTAGAATCGTCAGGGTTGACGCCATTCAGTCGGCCTTCAAATAAATACTTTGAACGTTTCATAAAATGTTAAGAAACAATCAGAGGAAACCTATTTTCGATAGGGACCTAGTCCATTATATGGTTCTTCTGAGACAAATATTTAGTAAAGCTGTGGTGAATATTTTTGGAGATAATATGGTAACATCTTCCCCCTGTGCGCCACTCAGATGGCCTTGAAATAAATTCTTAAAAAGTTTGATTAAAAGTTTTAAAATAATAAGAGGATCCTAGTTTTCATTAGCAAACTGGTCCATTACAAGTTGCATCTCCGATCAAAATTTAGTACAACTATGGTGAATATTTTTTTGAAATATAAACGTAATATTGACAAGATGGATGAACCGATGGATTGACGATGTGGGGGATGGCAATACCCCCCCAGCACTTTATGTGCCGAATGTTAAAACATACCAACTCTATAAGCCTATTCTCAGCCAGAGTGGGTTAAACACCCTGGTAACCAC
>CAXHWN010000744.1:0-19000 GCA_964020975.1 Hermodice carunculata | reverse complement strand
CAACTTGGGCATTATAATCAGTCCCATTGATTCTAAAATAAACAATTGCAGCTAGACCTCCTGTTCAAACTCAGGAAAACCATAACAAGTACTGCAAAAAGGAGAGACGAAAAGAAATTGATTTAAAAGCAGAATATGATGCCCTGTCTATAAAAGAAAACGATATTTCAGATACTGATAATACTACACTTGAAGAAGTAAAAGCAGAGTTGATTGAAATAAATGACAAATAAACAAGAGGAGTTATGATTCGGTCAAAAGCCATATGGGTTGAACTTGTTGAAAAAAATACCAAATACTTTTGTGGCATAGAAAAGAGAAATTATACGAATGAAACCATTACCAAACTTAAAGCCGATTACGCTGATATAACTAATCCACAGTTAATAATACAGGAGCAGGAAAAATATTACAAAAACTTATATACAAGCAAAAGGCCCAATTTCAATGATATACAGAATAGTGCCTTCTTCAAGTTGGATGCAACAAAATTGAAGGAAGAAGAGAAACAAAAGTGTGAGGGCTATCTGACCGATAAGGAATGTAAAGATGCTCTTGATTGTATGAAATCTCAATTCAGCAAGACATATGTTACAAGAGTTACAAAATCCCAAAAGGTGCTCTGGATTGAAGTGCAATGTGGATAAAACAATCGCTAGATGGATTGGTTCCTGCAAATATTCACCTGATGATGATCTGCCTGTTTTGTGGTGTATTGATTCTTTTGAAGTCCTTGGTATTACATTTAATGAAGATGACAAATTGATGGTTAAATTGAACTGTGACTCAAAACTCTTATCTTTTAAAGAGATTTTAAAAATATGGAAATGTAGAAATCGAGCACTAATAGGCAGAAATGTTGTCTTGAAAAGTTTGGCAATTTCAAAGCTCATATATGCTTGTTCATCAATCCATATAGAAGAAATTTTAGTCAAAGAAATTCAATCTTGCACGAGATTGGCGTTTTGCTGTTTAATTCAAAAAGAGAAGTTTTGACTTTATCGATGTGTAGATTTGAGTGTGCAAATATCAAAACATTGGGGGGGGGTTCTTAATTTTTGATTTTAGATACAAACTCGGAAGAATTGCTAATACTCTAAAAGCAATTTATTTCACAGTTTCTAAAAATTGTATTACAGTATATACGGAAATGCTCCCTAATTGCAGTCAAACACAGTGTTACTTCCTTGGATAGTTGTTTTGTTGTACATTTTAAAGCACCAGCTATAAGTCTAGATTTAAGGGGGTTCTAAGTAATTTGGGTATCCAGAACAAAAATGGAACAGAGGCGTCCTCTTAAGAAATTTTGATATTAGAATTCCGTTTCATCTCATCTTTATGTGTCTCTATCAACTTATCAATGGATTGTTTGTGTCATTTATTTACGTCATTTCCTCTTATATCTGAAATATTGTTTATGTCAAGTTCATTTTTCAAAACATCCAGATAATATTTTTTGCAGATGATCCCAAAATTGTAATCTGCCTTATCAATGTTAGTGAACACAAATTTTCTTGTAGTTCTTTGACTGCTTTTGAAACTTTAGACTGTTTTAAATTTCCCCTATTGAAATTGTTAAGGTGGGATTTGTAACGATAAATTCTTTTTTCTAAAGACTCTTTTCGAGTTTGATAACTATCCCTCAAATTTATGAAAGTTTATTTCTTTCCCTCGTTGCCCATTTCATACAGTACGAATCAAATACATTATATCTATCCTGAAAAAAATACTGTCAATGTTTGACCAAGGAGTTGTCCGAAATTATGTACCTTTGTTCATCGATTCTTTTAAAATTGAATTTTGTACTATATCCAAATTACCTGTAAATACATATTTGTGGTATGTATCAACAAAAGTGGAATTGTTGTTAGATATACGGTCACAATTTTCATTAACTGCAATATCCTTACGGGTAATTGAAACCAGAACTTCCTTGTAATTCATGATACTTTGCCCAATATTATCGCCATATTTATAGGAATTAGTGGGGGGGGGGGGATCTTGTCACGAACAAAAAGTTCAATTTGAAAAAGGACTGAATGTTCAGTGAGTCAATAATTTTGTGTTTGAAGGGAATGTTTGAAAGGAATGCTGCAAAGTATTTGATCCACTTTTTTCTTATTAGAATATGATTTCCAAATAATTGTTGTGTAAGCATGCACAACTCAACAATAATTTTTGAGGAAATGTGTGTTCAGAATAAGCAGGGAGGATAGAGACCCTCCTTGCAATAAGTAAGAACCAAATATTTATTGATCCTGGATATATCTTAAAATGATAGTGCTTTAAGACCTATCAGTAAATGATCAATGTCATTAGAGAAAGCCTGTAGTAAATTTTGAACGAGGTCTTTCCTATACACGTCCGTAAATTGTCTGTTTTTCAGCGATTTTCTTTGTCTATGATTTCTTCTTCTTTGAGTACCTGCCTGATTATTGTGAAAACGTTTGTGACACACACACACACACACACACAGACAAACAGACACACAGACACACATTCATATATATATATATATATATATATATATATATATATATATATATATATATATATATATATATATATATATATATATATATATATATATATATATATACATATATAAGCTGCCTTGTGCTGCCAAATCAAGAATACTGCATACACTGCAAATTTCCATGTTAAGACAGAATATTCATAGTAGCTACGTTTTCATATAATTGTGAAAAGTCCATCAAGAAAAAATGTTTCTTTTGATTTGATTAGACTTTATTTCTGAAGGTAGTCGAACTTTGGCCCGCTAAACCAAGTAGGCCCACACGTTCACCTTTGAGGCTGTATGAATTGAAAAGTATTCACATAAGTCTTCCAGTCAGACCGACATATACCTAATGCTGCTTCAGTGATAGTAACGGTAATAAATATGGATCTGTTGCTCTAAACATATCGTATAGGTCCAATATTGGATAAATTAAAGTTAAAAAGGTCCAGTATTACTGAACCAAGTATAGACATAAACCTTAAAGGTCCAATAAAAAAAAAAAAAGTTTTGCTTTTTTATTGAATGTTAAACAGCTCTTTTCCATTCCTTTGATAAAAGAGAGGCATTCAGTTCTTTCTCAGAGAGCATTTCTGAAGCTGGGTTAGATGTATTAACAAAATAAATGAAATAAAGGTCCAAGAAAAACAGTTGAAAACAAGGTAAAAGATCCAACATTTTTCTTTTATCGCTGAGATATTTTTACCATCAATAATATGATTTCCGATAGGGTGTCATGCAAACATGGACCTTAAACAGGTCTTGACATCTTATAAATAATTTGTTTTCGTTCTTTAAAGTGCTATAATCAATCAGAATAAGTAGAGTACTCTTGGTTGAATGAATTATTGTGCGAGAATGCAGAGAATAATTATTATTGTTAACATGTGAATGTATACTGTTACAAGCACTAATTAACAATTTCTTTCAAACATAATTCATTCTGAAAACTCAGATTGTCATAATAACGAAGCTCTAAAACAGGTTGACATATATGTGAAACATTGTTTTGTTTAAAAGCCCTTTTTGATTGTAAGTATATTTCGTTATTTGCAAAATGGACAAAACTTTTTGACCTCCCCTATTTATACCGAATGTTGACATCAATTTGGACACTAAGACTCAGTACGAGTTTATTTGACAAAAACAAGCGGTACAAAGAAAAACATAAGGTAATATAATAGAAACAGGACTAGTAGAAACATACAAATATACACCTAAGGTGTATTACCCAAGAACAAGCTTGTTATCTGGATGAACCTGACTAAGGATAAAGCATCTGCTATCATTATGGCAAACATTTATTGGCTTAGATGTGTCTAATGCATCAAAAGTTACCGGCTAAAAATATTCTCAATCAGTCAAAAGCTTAAAGGTCCAATATAAAAAAAAAGTTTTGATTTAAAAATATTCTTAATCAGTCAAAACAGTGTAAAAAGAAGCAATCATTTTCTGCAGACGTAACAATTTGCAATGGTACATGTTTTAGAATAATTACTAATGAGATGCTGTTTTGTATATTTAGAGAAACCACTATATGCGTGGGTAAAAACATTTCCTATTATATTACCGGATGTCGTGTCTAGCTCAGCTTACTCGCTTGCTTAAAGACGTTCGGTACACCGCGTTATGCGCAACCATTTATGGTCCAATGCCTCTATGCAGTTAGAGCTGGTATTTGCCGATACCTGCACTAGCTGCTGTTCGCTTTTCCTATTTTGTACAGTTCCGTTTGAGAAATATGGATTGTTTACGAAGAGTGAAAAGGAAAAAGAATGGGCGGTTTGTTAACAAGTGCCAAAACAAAGGACTAAATGCTTTAAAACAAGGCAGAATACGTCGAAACACGGCAGTGGTAGACCAAAACGCATGTACACAATCAGCGAACGCTGACCAAGCCACCGTCGAAAGTGCCACGCCCACTTCCCCAATGCCACATGCACATGTAAACATTGACAGTTATAACTGGGACGAAGGTCGTAGAATAGTGAAACTAAGTGTACTAGCCGATAATCTTGTATGCGAGGAATGTTAAAAAAAAACATTGTCCCTAAAAATACAGAATCAGAAAAACGATATGGTTTGGCCAGTGTACTTTACATTTCTTGTGAATGTGGTACGATAAACGCTGTCCCAACTTGGGGGGGGGGGGGGGGGGGAGGGGGACCGCAGTAATTCCCCAGCGTCAAAAGGTGGCACAGGCATATTTGACAATGTGCTGCCTGTGTTACTATTCGACAATGTATTAAGGCAACTATAATTTTGATATTCCTATTTTTACCTCTTTTTCCACATTGCTGTATTGCACTATGGAGAGAATCTTACAATGTTTGCCTCTTCTCAGTAAAACTATGAAAGCATATATTATGACTGGAATATAAAATTAACGACGTACTGCCGTTTATTTAACCTACATACATGTATATTGGTATGGTATCGAAGTTAGACAATGAATGGATACCTTGTACCTATGAACTTAGAACAAATTCAGTCAACATGCATGAATTCTTTGTACAATTGCGGAAAAAATAGCACCGTATGATATCTTTTTTTGTTAATCAATGAAATCAGTGCATATTTTGGAAACCCCCTACAATTTTTCAGGGATTTGTAAATAATTTTTCTACTTCAAACTTGAAAAATAATGTGAGCACTTATACATTTTTGCAAGACGAGATGGGAAAAAGACACATTCCAGCATGTTTTGTTCACATATTTGTTATTAAAAGGCTTGATATACATTGCATACATTCATATTGAGTTATTTTATGCATATCTTTGCATCTTTAATTTATTTTTTTGCTTTTACCCGCATATATAATGTTTGCTATAAAATTTCTGTAGTCCTCACATGTAGCGCCACCTAGCGACAAAAGTAGCTCCGTGACATGCCAATATTTTGCTTGCATTTTGTTTCAAACGCCAATATCTTGGTTCACACCAAAAACCAGAGATTTCTAAATTCTTTTAACCAGTGTACCGAACGTCTTTAATCAGTGGAGGCCGGGAAAGTGGCGACTTGGTAAATCTGGACCAAGATTTGTTTACCTGGGAACAACATCAGTAAAATACTGATGATTGGTTGACTATTGAACACTAAACTGCTTCACAAGCTAACACCCAAGGCCAACACACAGAACAGTCACTCTTAATAAACAGACAGATAGAAGACATAGAAAAAAAAACACATATAAACATTCACTAAATCGATTTCTACTCACCTGGCAAAACCACAAAAGTGTTAAAGATGAAGCAACACAGCTTCTGATTTTCAAAGTAATTGTTTTATTATTCCAAGGAAATACAACAACTACCCAGCCTCAGACCCTGTGCTGTCTGAAGATTCTCATGCAGCACAAAGGCTTTATACCAATAATACAGCACTTAGGCCTATTATTATAAACATATATATTTTCTCTGTATTACCCAATAGTATGTAGAGACTAATCTAGAGGCTCTCCAGTACATCTAAGGACGCACAGGAATATATACAATACACACTGGACGAGAACAGAAGACTAAATTCACAGCTTGTACGGGAATAATACCATTGATGTCAAATAATGGAGACTTATAATAAGATCATATAGCAAATTAGTAAATAAAACGCCTAGATTCTGATATGAATGTCTGAACAACCTCAAAGATGAAGACATTATCGGTGTCTGGTAAATCCTCACTACCTTTCAACAGAATATTTAATAAACTATCACCAGAGCACTGAACTATTAGAGTCGGGTTTACACCTGGAGCGAGTAAGTGACACACAGTGTTCAGTAGACGGACCCTTTGCACAATGAATTTGGGGCAGAACAAAGCGTAATGTTTCGTATCTTCAGTAGGATGAGAGCATGCACACGTTGAGGCTGGAAGGATATTGACATGATATAGGTGGGCATTTACAACAGAGAAGTTAAGATGTAGCTGCGTGTAACATATGTTTAGGGAGCCACTTCCATGTTTAAAGTGTGAGGGCTTTTTGTCAACATTTAAGAGTAATGGATTTAATTTAGATTTGAACTGCGGCAGGGAATCGGTGACAGGAGCATCAAGGTTATTCCATAATTTGATAGCAGATGGGAGAGTTCAATCGCCGAAGTGATTGGTGGTAAACCTAATCTGGCGTAATTCAGCATAACTTCTCAATAGACGTCAAGTAGCGAATGTAACGTCGCGAGGAACGAGATCATGTAGGCTTTGAGGAGTCTACCTATTATACACTTTAAAGAGAAGAATAGGTTTAAATTATTTCCTTCGATTCGCCAGAGTTTGCCATTCAAGCTCTTCGAGAAGCAAGACACGTGGAGTGTATCTAGTTGCGCCAAGGCAGATCCTGGCTGTCTCATACTGCACAGCTTCTATAGATTGTGACAGGTTTTCAGTACAATTGTCAAACAGGACACACCCATATTCGAGGATGGGACGAATCATAGTACAATACAACCGTATGAGAGTCCGGCGGGAGAGTTTGTATTTGAGTCTGCGTAGAAGAGCAAGCCGTTGGCTGGCTTTATTAACAATACGTGTTATATACTGGTGCCATGACAAATTACTTGAAAGTGTAACTCCCAAGATGTGTATGTAGAGTAGCCTCTGTTATCGGTGTGTTTCCAAGAAGTCGGGGAGGATGATCTAGCTTATGTCGTTTAGCTGAGAGGGTCATTAAAAGAGAATTTATAGCATTAAATGTCATCCGCCAGAGCTTGCCCCAACGATAAATTTGTACAAGATTAGAATTAGGGTTTTCATCTGTGGCCGTTGGTTCGTGGACAATTTCAAGAAGTCTGGTATCATCTGCTAATAAGCAGATGTCACAGGTAATGTTGACAGTGATGTCGTTAATGTAAACGACGGAAAGTCAGGGACCAACGATGGAACCTTGGGGCACTCAAGCTCTATAGGGGGCCAAGGTGAGGTCTGTCATCGGTTTGAAAGATAGCTTTCTATAAAAAGTAACACGGGATCTTCAAACCCCAATTGTTTCAGTTTAAACAGTAGACCAGCGTGTCAAACTCTGTCCAAGGCCTTGGATTTGTCCAGGAAAACCATACGGGCCTCATGGCCCAACTCAAGGCCATTGTAAATAGTATGAAGTATGCTAACAAGTTGATTTACAGTGGAATCGTTTTTCTTAAAACCAGAGTTTTTAAATTGTTAGAGGTTAGATACTCATAGAAGATGTTATAAACTAGACGCTCAAGTACTTTAGAGACATTACAGAGGAGTGAAATTGGCCTATAATTTTCCTTTGACTGTTTGTTACTTTTCATAAAAGACGGGGCACACGTTGGAACTCTTCCATGGATCTGGAAAATATGAGTTATATTTGCAGGAATTGAATAAATCTCTGAGAGAACGTGAAATCGAAGGGGTACAGTATTTAAGAAGGGTGTTGCCTATACCGTCAGGACCACAAGCAGAACTAGTTTTCAGAGACTTTAAAATCTTTTCCACATCATGTACTTGCACTTGAAACATGGACAGGCGGGCCTCAGTCCGGAAGGCAAAGACACAGCTCCTGACGAGCCGCCCAAATATGGAGGCAGACACAGCTCCTGACGGTCTTGGACCAGTAAATCAAACCTAATAGAGTTACATGTTAAATTGGCTATATTCGCCAGCTTGTCTATGACATTTAAAAGTTTCGTTAACACTCTACCTGTCATTTTTCTTAAAGCTTACTTCAATGACACTTAAACTATCAATAGAAAATAGGGGCAAAACAAATTAACTTTTTTGCTACTCGCGCATTTGTTTATGCCTACCTCCATAGTTACAGTTCCGAAGCAAACCTTGGAGACTTTATCTTAATTTGAACCAGTCGTTGTTTCTGGAAATAAACATTTGTACAAAACCATCTCAAGCTGTCACTGACGCAACACAAACTAGTGCGTGAGACAATACAACACCGACAGTTATTTGAAATAGTCATATGAAACACCGGCAGTCATATGATACTGTAATGCATAAAAAGCACAACAAAAGATTTTCAGATGGAGTTTTGACCAGATTCATGATTATGCGCGCAAACAATTTTCAGTAAAACCCACGCCTACTGAAACATTTTGGAAATATATATGTGGGTCATTGAAATAAATGCTCTTGTCTCTCAGTCAATTGATCATTTAGGCTACTAATAGATGAACTATACCTAACCATTTGTTTGAAACAGCGCGTATATATGAAGGACGTGCGTCCAGAGCATCGCCAAGCGGCTTATAGCCTATGGGTATTGTACGTGAGCATCGATGAAAATATGTGGTATAACGTCCCCTTCCTCTTGAGTAAAACTTCGATGGCCATTTGGGGAATTGAATAATATTTTGTCTATTGTGCCTGTGCGCCAAAACATAAGTTATTTTGACATCCCTTAAGTCACTCTAAATTAAAATTTTGACTTCAATCAGTATGTTCATTTAACAATTCACCAAGTTAAAATTGAAGTCCCATTTCAGATTTGAGCCACAAGTTAATTTAAACTGTACATTTGTGTGTGTGTATCGTTATTCATGTATTTTAACAGACAAAAGGTCCACTACAATGCTAACGGAGTATTTTTTTTACTTCCAAGTGTATGTCATTGCTCACGTCAGGTGTTTTTACGATCACAAATACTTCCACAGAAACAACTCTAACATGAAGAGTGGTGACACGGAGCGACCTCTAGAGTTTCTCTGATTTCACTCTAGATGTCAGCATGCTTTTTTTCCTGCTATTAACATGACAATATCAGCCACTTCAGCTTTTTTTATTGCATGCATAACATGTGTAAAGACTACGTCAAGCTAATCAATTTATGGCACATTTTTCTTCAACATATAGCAAAACTGTCTTCAAAGTTTTACAGCTGAGCTATCTGCATTGTAGGCCTGTTCTGAACATAAGTGCAACACAAATATTATGAAAACATGCACATGGCGTGCCTTCATTTATACTTTTTAAACAACGTGATACTGTTCTGTGCTCAAATCATCATAACAATAAAGACCAGGGCTGTTAACAAAAAAAAAAAAAGTATTTTGGGCAACAATAAATGGTTTTTCGTAATTACTGGTTTTATAACTTTCTTATAGGCCCCCCGGGTGTGTGATGCCGTCACAAAGTTGTATTAAGCAAATTAATGCAGATTTTGCTGGATGAAAACACAAAGTAAATTTTGCTATTAAAAGTGCCCCAAATGTAAAAGATGACATTCGGTTCAGTCAATCAATGTCAGAGAACTCAGAAACATGATTGTAACTTAGTGGTATGGAACTTTTGTGTCTGTTTTTCAAAGTAAAGGCTCTCGAGTGAATAAATTCTGTCGATGTGCCTTCTACCATTGAGTGTTTTAAAGGCACATGGATTCAAAATAAAAGAAAGGGTGAATTTTGTAACAGGTCTCACTTCAAAATGTGCGGTGAAAGTTAATCGTGTCCATCGTCCTTCAGTCCCGCTGCTCGCAGTTGCCATATTTATTTTTAACTCGTCAAACCAGTCTTGTGTTAAGGGGGTCGTTATACATAGCCCACTGGTCACTTCTCCGGTATATGTGCGAAAATAGGTTAACATTAGACTGACAATACCTACATACCTTGGCAAACGTCACATTTACTGTGGTCTATTTTAAATACAGTGATTTTGTCCCCAAATTTCGTCGTAATACAAATCCGTAGATGTTTATTATCAGTGGTACTGAATGCAGAATTAATCAATAAAATCAAATACTCCCCACAGTTTTGTCATCAAAATTCGATCGGTTGTTTCCGTTGGGGTTGTCTTATTTTTAGTCATACCTGCGGTTTCGGTTCGCTGGTCCCCTTAACTTTCATGACGGGATATCGTGACGACGTTGGTTGGCAGAGGACAGACAAACCTCGGGCGTAGCCATATTGAAAGCGTTTCTACCTGGAAATCGGTTCTAGGCTCCGATCTGAGGCCAAGATCAGCGTTGGATCATGGCTAAGCTGCTGCTCTGTGTGCTAGTGCTGGCCCTTACCTATGTAAGCGCGGACTTGACTTGTAGTCAAATCTCGAGGTGGGAACGAAATCTTAAGTTCACATACGTGAACTTACCATTTACCATTCGCATTGTTGATAAAGACCAGAAAATTACAAGCGCTTTCGTGCCGGGGAAAGCATCAACAGGTAAGACAATCTTCAGAGAGTTTGAAATCTACGATACCCTGCATATATTGATCATTAATAAATTGCATCATCCGTGGGAGAAACTATTCAGGTAAGTAGTAGTATGTAAATAATATGCTGAGATGCCAGTGACCATACAATAGACTATCGATACCCTAATAGTGTTTTTTCTTTAATTGGTCGATGTTGCTCCTAAATGTCAGTGAATTTGACAATAAATCCCGAGTTTGTTTGCAGTTTAGTTCTAAATTCCCCCTTTTAGCTATGACTCCTGAGCATTTGAAGTCTGGTGACTTGGTTAAGGTGTGAAATGCCATCTGCAACAATACCGAGGGTCGTGCTGGTGCATTTCAGCAGCAAAAAGCCAGAAAGACCGTAACGCTGAACACTGCACCAAAACGAGTTTGTTGTGTCAGTGAGCTACATCAAAAGCTCAGATTTATATCATTCTTATTTAACTTGCTCTCAGTGATGATTGATACATTACCTCCCTAAACCTGAAAGAAAATTTTAGCTTGGAATTAATAAGCCTCGGTTAAATCAATAAAACTACCAGTTAGTAATTATGTTTTCAACTCGCATTGGCACTTTCTGGTAGAGGAAAACAGACTGTGCTATTCTAATGTACTCAGAAAGATATTAAATTTGCGCATTCCTGATATTCTCACGTACAGATGTACTTTGTTGGACAAATTCACCAAACTGCACCAGTCTGCTCGTGTTAATGCCGTTGACCCAAGTGTCACCAACACTGAGCTCAAGTAGCCCACAGGCATCGTAGAAAAGGAAGGATTGAGCTGCTCCTATTCGTTGTCAAATCCACAGTCAGGCTACAAGTGAACTAGAGACAAAGTTAAATAAAATCATATTTTAATCCGGTTGGAAACAGAACCAAACTAAAGGAAAAAAGAAGCAATGCAAGAATGACTGTGAACCGAATTGTCACGACATGTAGCCGTCAGCTTGGCTGCTGAGTTCCCCTGGCGTTCTAGGCCAGGAATCTCGGTGGGTTGCAAGACAGCGCTCAAGCGCCTGGAAACGTGCCAGAGAGACCTGCATCTGTTATAATTATATTCATGCGATATGCATGCCTTATAAATGGCAGTTAGACCACAATTCCACGTTTGTTGAAGAAATGCACATTCGTGCTGGTCTTATGCCAGTCCCGGTCAGTATTCATGACTGACTGAATCATGGCTTGCCCTTATGGGTCAAGCTCCTGAGCCTGCCCACCTGCCCCCACCTCCACCCACCGGCCAATGTGCAGCGCACATCAGTATATGCAATACGGTCAAAACAATACGGTCTACTAGCAGTTACAGTACAACTAAAAAGCACCACGAAAGCTTTGAAAACAATTCACACACACACACACACACACACACACACACACACACACACACATATATATATATATATATATATATTTATATATATATATATGTGTGTGTGTGTGTGTGTGTATATATTATAGAACGCCGTTTCTTGTTTTATTTAGTATTTGATCAGATGATTAAATATTTGATCAGAAGAACAAATAAATTTATTCTTATGAAGAAATATTGATCAGAAGACTAAATATTTAATCACATGATCAAATCGATTTGTTCAGATGAACAAATGTATTTGATCAAATCGATTTGATCTTCTGAATAAATAATAATAATAATAATAATAATTTATTAAACCTCCATTACTGGAGAAATAAAAAATGTCAAGTACATCGAGATAAAATACATCGAAATGTTTACACAGCACCAACACGTATTTACAGAGCACATCACAGAGCACAGCGCATATGAACACATCTACATACAAAAACCAAGTTTGATAAACCAAAATTGAAATGATATCATGAAAATGAGTGCGGCCTAGGTCACACTTGGGGGCATGGAGTCATGAGATGGCATACTTTGCCATGGCATGGCTCCATGACCCGCGACACGACCTGGCCGCGCTCTCGACCATGGAAATAGAGATAGGCCCTTCCCACCAGAGATGCACACAGCCCTAACGAACAGAGCCATGTTCCGTGCCAGATGTTCCCCCAGACCGTTAGCCCTGGCCCAGAAGGTGACTAAAACGCCTTGGTCAACAATGTTGCCAGTGTATGTTCATAGCCCCATGGCTTCTGGAAATTCTCATGGAACAGCAAGTACTTTAGTGAATCCACCATCCCATCAGAAAGAGCACTGCATGGTTTGCTGTTTTCGTGACGTTTGATCATGCCTGCCGAGAAAAACGGCAACAGGCGACATACCATAATTATGAACTCTTGAGACAACAGTCCCCGCCACAAGGCCGTTCACACCAAATGCCCAATACTTTGCTAACAAGTGACATATAAAATATCTGTAAGGTGAGCTGACTGAAGCCACTCGACGCAGTAAAGACACTGTACTACGTTGGATATTGTCGGCTATGGTCGGTACTCCTAAAGCAGTAAGAATAGATGAATGGTGTGCTCGCTTACTAAATCCTAGGACTTGCTTTAATACAGTACCCTGAAAAGAGTCAAGACGTTTCAACTGACTTTGTGATAAACACATAGTATCCAGACCGTAAGATAGGCAAGGTACGCCGATAGTCTTCCATAGATGTGTTTTGACCTCTGTACAGAGACCAGGGTAAGCCATGCCTGCAGAGCTAAGATTATATATGGCTCTCCTTGCGGCATTAATCCTGTTATCCACATGTACGTCAAATTTATGATCCTTTGTATAATTAATACAAGTTTCTCTACAACCAGATAATAATTGCTCCCTCTTGTGTGCCGCGCGTCACTCCCGTTAGTCTGTGTTACCATAACACGCAAGAGGTACAATCTCGAACTTTGACATTTTCTTTATATAGCAACAAGTTGGGGCCGGGAGACGGAGTTAGTTGTCACAGGGTTAAGTTGTCACCATTCACTCATTCAGAATCCCATTTGACACAATGCTTGTTTTATCCAGGCTCCTAATATCTGAAAACAATTGGAGAAAAAGATTTCCACCTGCGTTATAATCGTTTGTGAAGAAAGAAAGAAAGAAGGAAAGAAAGGGAGAGTGGAGGGAGGGAGGCACGGAGGGAGAGAAAGAAAGAAAAATGCTCATATCCTTCCCAAAAGCAGTGCCTACCACCAAAACTTGAGAAAGATAAAAAAGTGAAAGAAAAAGGCTCATGCCCATGACCATGAAAGGCATGGCAAAAAGCAGTGCCTAACCAAAGAAAGAGTGAGAGAGAAAAAAAATCCTCACATCCATCCCAAAAGCAAGAGTGAAAGATCGACGAAGCACCCTCCGAATTTACATTTAATCCCGCGAAAACACAATCATATTTAAGTGATAAATAATAATGATGCATTGTGCAGGGCCGGCTTCATCCGCTTTAATCTCCAAGCAGTCATAAAATATCCGCATTGTAAATGTCCGCGATGTCCGTGTTGAAGATATCGCGGATATCACGGACATTTCGAGATTGTACCTTTTGTGTGTTTTACTATTTGTTGCGCGGATCAAATACTGGCGGAAGTGATTTGTTCCGAAGTATTGTATTTGTGTCTTTTTGTCCAAAGCCACTTCCTACATAGAAGTACTATTGTCCAGATTGCACACGTTCCTATGTAAAATTTTGACATAGGCTGTATTAGCCCAAATAAATTAAAGGGTCTTCAGCGGGTAACTACTCAACATGTTTCGGAGCCTTTTACCCGTATAAATATTTGATCCGCGGAACAAATCAGACAGGAAGCGTAATTTAATTAAGTTGGGGGATATTTGATGATGTAATCAAATTGATTTGATCAGAAGAACAATTCGACTTATTCAGATGATCAAATAACATCTATTTATTCTTCTGGCCAAATCGATTTAATCATCTGAACAAATAAATTTGTTCATGTGATCAAATAAGGGCATATTTGTTCCTCTGATTAAATCGATTTGATCAGAAGAACAAATCGATTTAATAATAAGACCAAGTCAATTTATTCAGAGGAACATATAGACTGTATTTAATCACATGAACAAATGTATTTGTTCACCTCATGAAATCGATTTGTTCTTCAGATCAAATATTTAAATATTTAATCATCTGATCAAATACTGAGTAAAACAAGAAACGGCGTTCCATATATATATATATATATATATATATATATATATATATATATATATATATATATATATATATATATATATATATATATATATAGTGATCACTTTTATGTATATGGAAGTATGAAAAATAGATTAGTAAAATAAGCATTCATTAAAAAGTGAAACTTTTGACAAAATCATACCCCATTTGAAATAACGAACATCCCAATGACGACCTTACCTTTAGGAATTCTGAGTGTGAGATCATAACAAATTGTCCAAAAAAATGTGTACCATTATTTTCAATTTAATGGGGAAAATCATGTGATGTGTGAAAAACTTTGGTTCACTGGCACAAAGAAAAAGAAGAAAAAAAGTATTTCAGTACTTAGTTTATATTCTAATCCAAGCTGCAGACCTCTGACATCGACACATAGTATCATACAGTGCCATACTGTCATACAATGTCATACTATCATACAGTGTCATGTGCAGCTGTAAAACCATTATACGTGTTTTGCTACAAGACAGAAGAAATTCCTATCTAAGGTAAGCAATGCGCACTGAAAGTCAAGTTGCAAACTGTCTGTCATGGCCACTTGTGGTGGAACGTGTTATTTTGAGACATTCAATAAATGAGGTAAGGCCGTTATTCGGATGTTCGTGTCTGTTGCCCAAAACAGACCGGTAATACAGCGGCACCAGGAACTGATACACCCCCCACCCCCGTACTCACATAATACCTGTCGTGCAGAAGACTTTTTCATCAAAGCGAAGGCGTCTACTCACACGAGTAATTCGACTATTTTTACATTGATCATGCCTTACAACCACGCATTGATAGTTTGACTGACTACCAATAGGCCTGATGTTTTATTATATATATATATATATATATATATATATATATATATATATATATATATATATATATATATATATATAATTTATTCCCACACGTAAATATGGTACAGTTGATAATAAATAAAAAGCACAGTATATGGCAACGGAGTATTATGTACACAGGCAGTTGTACCTATGAAATGGGGGGGGGTATTAAAAAGTGGGCGTATATATATATATATATATATATATATATATATATATATATATATATATATATATATATATATATATATATCTTATCTCTTCTGATGATAAGCAAAAAATTACATATGTACACTCAGCAACACCTCTCGCCTTTTACAAGAGACAATTTAAGCATATTTTTGTAGCTTGGTACCGTGTTTTTGTAACAACTTTATAATATCTGCATTACATTTTCCGCTGATAAACTGCATGTTCTCATTAATCAGATCCTTTGCATCAATAGCTGAAGGTCCAGCAATCGTGGCTACCAAACATTTTTGAATAATACATATTCCTATAGAATTTCAAAAAAAATTAATGTCATCACTCTTTCCAAAACATGGTTAGACGCAAGCTACCCCGATGAGTTTTTGGTAATAGATGGTTTTCAACCACCAATGCGCAAAAACAGAGATACTGGACCTGGGGGTAGCGTCGCTCTTTATTACAGAAACAACCTACCGTGTGCCAGGCAACCTGATCTCGAGTCGCCTTCTTGCGAGTGCTTGTGGGTCGAAATTACGTTAAATGTTTGGAATGTTTTATTAGGGTGTATTATCGTCCACCTGGACAGACGGCAGCAAAAAGAGACCTGTTTATGGAATCCCTCGCACAATCTATTACTTCTGCCACCGAGATGAATCCTAAAATGCTTATCATTACTGGAGATTTAATGACCGTTGTCGATCATGGGATTCTGTTCACAGTGATAGTGAACTGGGCCAGCGTCTGTTTGATCTGGTTACACAGAATAATTTATTTCAGTTAATTTCAGGCCCAACTCGTGCTACAGAGTACACCAGAGTCTGCTCGATCTAATGAGCACGGATTCCCCTGGTTTCATCCGTAACTCTGGGATCCTCCCACCCGTTTCCAATTCTGACGATTCTGTGATCTTCTGTGCTTTTTCCCTCCTAAACCACACTGATCGCCCTTTAAACGTACAATTTGGGATTAAAAGCGAGCCAACTTTGGTAATCTGAATACTGCGTTACTTCAAGGAAAAAATGTGATCCCTTTAATAATCATTTCGCCAACCAATGCAAACTCGCTCCACCTGGTGAACCTCTTCCCCTACCTGAATTTACTTTTAGAACTAATGCCCGTCTAAAAACTTTCCAATTCGATGCTGCTAGTATCGAAAGAGTCTTGTTGTCACTTTACTCCAACTCTCCCTCTGGACCAGCTGGTATAGGCAAGATATCATTGAAAACACTGCTCCCAGTATATGTCACTGTCTTGCACCATAATTCAATACTTCTCTCTTAAGGTCACAATTCCCGGCCCCCTGGAAGATGTCCAACTTATGTCCTGTTTTCAAAAAGAATAACAAGCAAAGAAAAGAAAACTATAGACCTATTTCTCTCCTGTGTAACGTTTCAAAGGTTTTCGAACGATACGTGCACAATATATTCTATGAGTATTTGACCAAAAACGACTTACTTACCGCAAAAAAATTCGGCTTTAAGAAAAATGACTCAACCGTCTATCAACTTGTCTCTATTCCTCATAATATTTACAATGGCCTAGAACTGAGTAAAGAAGCGCAGATGGTTTTTCTGGACATATCGAAAGCCTTTGATAAAGTATGGTACGGAGGCCTCCTGTTCAAAATGAGGCGACTTGGTTTCTCGGATCCCATTGCAGAATTTATAGAGAGTTACCTTTCGAACCGCTTCCAGGGTGTTTCTATATGTGATCAATCGTCTTCAAGGCATTCTCAGTAAATCAATATTCTGAAACCTGCGACATCGTCAACTGTTTTGTTTGCAACTATCAACGATAACTGTTACTCATTCCCATTATTATTATTATTATTATTATTATTATTATTATTATTATTATTATTATTATTATTATTATTATTATTATTATTATTATTATTATCATTATATATTTTTTTTTTTTTTTTTTTCTACCAATCACAATCTTGTTAAAACTTGTCATTATTTTCAATTGAAATCAGGTGTAACTTACCAGTCAAACTAACACAGGTGGCCACAGCGATAGCGGATGTTTACATCCTTAGCTGGGTCATCCTGACTATGTATTTGCATATATATATCCTGTAATTTTGGTAAAATCAATTTTGTACACTTCTTTCTTTTGTATTACGTAATACCACATATCTGACATTTGTATCTGCTGATCTTATGTATATGTATATATATGTCTAAGAAATAGATGTGAATCCTGAATCCTGAGTCTTCCTGGTTACCAGTCGAGGCCGGCCTGCCTCAAGGTTCTATCCTAGGTCCCTCTTCTTCTTTTGATATATATATATATATATATATATATATATATATATATATATATATATATATATATATATATATATGTATATGTATGTATATATATATATATATATATATATATATATATATATATATATATATATATATATATATATATACGACATAACTAATGATATAACATGTGACTTTAAATTATTTGCGGACGATACCAGTGTGCTAGAGATTGTCCATAACCGTAATACGTATGCTGAAAGAATAAATACCGACCTTGGTAGAATTAATGTTTGGGGTAAGTTATGGCGTGTCACATTTAATGCCATCAAATCGGTTGCAGTCCTTTTTTCCACTAAGAATATTAAACAAGACCATCCTGCACTTTCCCTTGGAGTCAATGCTATAATCAAAGCACATCAACATACACACTTAGGAATTACTTTGACCGCAAACGTTACTTGTCATCCCCACATTACCCGCATCATCAACAAGGCCAATCAACGACTTGCTTTACTTCGCTGACTCAAATACAAGCTTTCTCGCAAAACTCTGCTAAGGCTATATTCAACCATGGTGGGGCCAATACTCAAATACGGAAGTATTCTATTTGATAACTATACTATCGACCTTTCAAATTATCTTGAAGCTGTACAATACGAAGCTGCAAGAATTTGTACTGGTGCCTTACGTCATACACCCCGTTTTCTTCTTCTCAGTGACCTGGGTTGGCAAACTCTCTCTGTCCGGCGGAAGTACCAAAAGCTAGTTTTTTTAGTTTTTTTTTTTTTAAATGTTACACAAAATTACACCTTATTACCTGTGTGACCTCATACCTGAGGATCTCACGCGCATAGCAAATGTCAACTTGAGAAATCGTTCTGATATTAGACAGATTCGATTCAAAACTAAAAGTTTAGGCGATTCCTTTCTCCCGTCAA
>CAXHWN010000743.1:0-11000 GCA_964020975.1 Hermodice carunculata | reverse complement strand
TTTTTGTGCAAAATCATGTTAAGTACATGTTACAAATAATCCTTTTTTTGAGTGTCATGTTCATGTACTTGGGGGGTTTAATAGTGCAATTGGAATTTGATATAACTTGACCAGGAAGTTTTCATGTTTAAAATAGAATTTAAAATTTGTAATGTACATATGTCTTGTAATTCAAGTAAATTTCTGGATTTAAAAATATGTTCAGTATATGCATTATAATTACTATGATATATAACACAAACAGATTTCTTTTGAATTTTTAATAATCTTTCCAAATTATGACCTCATGCAAGAAGACTGTTGTTAATTTGTGGAAGAATTAAGGAATTATGGATCATATGGAGAATATTTGAGGGTAGGAAATTTTTCAATTTATTCATGATGCTGATTGCCTGAGACATTTTAGAGGCTACAATTGAATGTAACAGTTCTAGCTTTAGTGGGTGTCTGTAACTAGACCAAGAAGGTTTAACTTCAATTCATCCACACATTCAGTGCTACCATCATCAATTTTAAATGCAGGAGTTCAGACATCTTGTTGTGGCTGAAGAAAAAATGTTAAGAGAGAGCCTGCTCACCTTAACCCAAGTACTTATTTAGCCCAGATTTAATGAGTTTGGACATTATGTAATTTGATCCATATATCTATAATTCATTCTTGAAACATTTTAGCACTCTCATTAAAAAATATGGGTACTAAAATACACTACTGTAATAATAGTATTTGTTGTCCACATGGCAAAAACTGTGCCATAATTGCAGTCTTCACATCTCTGTACTTTAATGACACCAATGTGCCAGTTATCAACACAAGTTGGAGTTTGGGCCATCACAAATGTCACCACCTTTTATATTAGCCAGCTCATCCCAATGTTAAATCATCCCACACCATCCTGTCTTAAATAAAGTCACCGCAAAGCCATTTCATCTCCACATCAAGTTGTCCCAATACTAACTTGTCCCCCATTTTTTTCTCATCAATAGACCCTTTTAGGACCCCAGAGGGTGATCATTTGCATAATTTTATTAATTTGCATAATGACAAATACTTTTGAAGCTTTGGTTAAGCAAATATCCAAATTCATGCAAATGAACATCGTCAAGTGCTGCCATCCACCATTGAAAATCTATTATACAACAGAAAAACAGTTGTCACTGACAGAATGGATACCACTGTCTTTGCACATCCGTGGGTCCTGTGACCTTGGAAATGAGGTCAAGGTCACCAAAATGTACTCAGGTCAAGAAATAGTGCCATGGTACAATTGAAGAAAATTGCTGTGGTCTGTGAATCATGCGATATTATGCTCCCAGAGATTATGCTAGCAGGGATTTTGCTACAGACAGACAGTCAGACAAGCTGAAAACAGTATCTGTACCCCCAAACTCTGTTTGTATATATAAGATACTGTTCACGTCATGTTGACTCTACATTTATGTCTATAGCTCTAGTATACCAACCTGAGATCAGTTTCAGTTCTCAACATAGCTACAAGTAGCAGTGCAGTAATCATTTCCACGCATTGCATGACAATTACTAAAATGACCAGTTCAGTGTCTATAATATAGACACAGAACACAATTTGAGTTACACCTTGATTTTTGGGTAGATGATAAGTTTTACTTTGGATGATAAAGTATCTTCAAAAGTAACCCATATGAATCCTACCAAAAAATCAATCATAAATTTATGAAAATAATCAATATGAAATGGAAGTACTCAGCAAATATTGAAAATTTCAGAGTTTATGGAAACTTGACAAATATCTTTCTTGACAAAGGTAACGACCACTCTCATCATTAGCCAAATGCTAATGTTTATTGAATTTGGCCAATTAAATATGTAAAGGGCCACTACAAATTGTTGTTAATTATGCTAATATCTCCAATTTTGGCTACAATTTTTTAAGACTAGATCTGTCCCTGAAAGGTTAGCCATATAACTTTCTTTCAATTTAGGTACTATGATTGACACCTCACCTACTCAGGCCAAACTCATCTATTTTGAAATGAAAACCTGCAGAATACTTGCAAAAACCTGAATATTGGTTCAACCCTGCATGAACACTGGTACTAGGGTCCATGGGCACAAGAGTGTTTCTATGGCCTTTTGAGGCAGTTGAACAGAAGTTGCAGAGATGATTTTATTTTACCTGCAGACAAAAATTGACAAAAATTCAAAGCAAATTTAGAAATCAACGATGCAGGACCAACTGAAGAGGCTTGCTGGAAACCTCCCCTTATGCTCAATCCCAATTAAGTTTGAGGAGGATACTGTGAAAGGATTTGGGAGTAAACTGCATACACATGTACATACACTACCTTCGCTGGGATGAGATGACTGTTACCATTATACTAATTGCTAGTGTTGATTTCCTGGTATTCACATTTGCAATCACTACAGCATTCTGTAATTGGCTGTTTTTTTCTCAATATTTGTCCGTTTGCTAATGTGTGACATTGTTGACAGACTGATTCTAAATCTAAGGTTGTGTCTCACTTTAATAGATGGGTTTTAATCACATAGGCACAATGTCATATGCATAATTATATATTGTCACTGACACTGGCATTGCACGGTTTTGCCTTAGTTTTGGTACCACAGAATGCACTCTGTTGATCAAGATAAAGACTAAAGACTAGTAAAGTGCATGCTCGTTGACTTGATTGAAGACCATTGCATAGCCATACAATTAAATACACCACCTTTTTTATCATTAAGGGATTTAACTTCGCTGGTATCATATCTGCGAACCACTGCATTGGTAACGTGTAAAGAAACCTATGCCAATGTTTACATTATCTGGACTCAACTCGTCTCTGGTCAAATCAGGACTACAGGAGGCAGGAGCACGAACAGCGCAGCTACAGACCCACAATTTTCCTCAGCACACGCATTATTATGCATATCGCTTTTACACAAACCTGGTTCAGTTATGAATTTCGGCATCTTGTATGCACTCTTGACCATCCGAGAGTGATAAATTGAGAGGTAACTGACATTGCAAGTATTTTGGGTTCCAGAATCCTGCTCATTCACTCACCATGGCCGCCATATTGAAGCTTATTTATTGGTTTTCATTGGCGGAGAACATTGCATGTGACCAGTTCATTTCCAAGGGGATTAGTTCTTCCTGTGGTTAATAGGAGGCACTACAGGCTTCAACCACCTGTTGGGAGGTGGGGGGAAGAGAGAGAGAGAGAGACAGAGAGAGAGAGAGAGAGAGAGAGAGAGAGAGAGATTCTTTGCAGTCATTTGCTTCAATTTCCCTACTTTGTGCTTTACACAAACACTTTGACAACAGCCAACAAAAGAGGCAACTCTGTAGATGCTAAATAATAAGATGCCAGAAAATCTGCGTGCACAAGAAATGCGGGCGCAAATGTCTTCTGTAGGCTGTAGCCTATTGTATCAATATTGCTTACCGTTTCACAGTTACAACTTGAAGAAATTATATTCGTAGTTTGTTATTTTAAATATTACAAGAAATCTATATTGGCCTTTTTTTTAATTCAGGTAACGAATTCGAAAGCATAACTGTAAAGTGCATTCAGAGCAAAGGCAGAGCATTTCTTAAATCAAATTTTAATGAATGCTAGTTTTAAAACAACAATCCAAATGCCTGATTGATTATGGTTTACGAATGTATTCAGACAAACCATAAAAATATGAAGTTGAGTGATGGTGCATATATTAAAACTAAGGTGGTGTTTCCTTAAATTTAGCGTTTTTATCATCACCATATTATTATCATCATCATCATCATCATCATCATCATTTCATGCAAAATTATTGCAGGAAAAATTTCCCTTCAACAACAGAATTTATTTTCTGATGCAACTTATGGATTCAATTCAATTAAATTTATTTGACAGAAAAATACATTTCAAATTATAGGCCTACATAGTTGATACAAAACAAGACTATTTTTATTATAAACGTACAATAAAGAACCTGTTCGGGCCACAGTGATGTGATGGCCCGAATTAAGGATATTTTAATCCACTATCATTGGTGCTACCTATAAATAATTTTAAGTGATCAAACCAAAATGTATCGCATCGTATACAAAGTCATTTTAACAAAAATAAATGGCCCGAAGGATTGCGATGGCAGCAATAAGCACAAATCAATAAATATTTTAGTGATCAATACGGCCATATTCAATTATTACATATGCTGCAATTTCAATTGCACAAGACACGGAATGTTGACTAAAAAATATGTATCTGGAAAAAACATCATATAAGTAGGTTTTGAATTTATCTTTGATGCAAGATGGCATTTCATTAAGTAAATCTAGTAGTTTATTACGATATAAATCTGAAGAAGAAAGCTCTGACGCGCATAATATCCCCATTTTTTTTTACAAATGCAGTTTCTTATAAAGAGGTTATTTGTGATTTCGGGAATCAGCCCAACAAATCAGACGAATAGCTTGTTTTTGAAGTAAGAAGACACGAATAATATCCCCGGGCTAGTATTCAAAAGTTAAAATGAGGAAGAAAAGGGGAATTGTATATTAGCATAAGCTGCTGGCAAGGTAGTAGTAAATTATGTAATCTGTTTAAAATACAGAACCGAATAATAGAGTTTTCACGAGTTTTTTATTTATATGATCAGAGATATTTCAATTATTAGCAATATTGTCGGTTTGAAAGACGCATAAGGAACTAACCAAGGTGGTGTTGATATCTACATATAGTATACTTTCAAATTTGAGGGAAGCCGTCACTAGATCATTGACATATGTATTATGAATAACACTGGACAAGAATAGATCCTTGAGATGCCCCAGTCCGTAGGTAAATGTTTGGAGCAGATGTCTGGACATATTGGAATCTCTCTTGCAAACATTTTTTAAACCAACTTAGTGCAGTGCCAGTGACTCCATATGATTTAACTTTATAGACCAGAATATTATGGTCTAAAGTGTCAAAGGCTTTCGATAAATCTAAATAAACAGTTGCGGATAATTCGCCTGAGTCAAGGGTTTTGAAATTATATCTATAAATTTAAAAGCAGCAGTTTTTGGTAGAATGTAATGTTTTAAACACATGTTGGCTGCTATACAAGAGATTTTGGGAAGAGATAGAAGAATGTGTATCATTGTTGATAGACTACTTTTTCAGGATTTTTTAGAAGGCAGGAAGGATAGGTATCTGTCTATAGTTATTAAGCAGGAATTCTTCATCTCTTTTTAAAATAGGTAAACCTTTAGCAACTTAAGTTTGTCATTTAAATCTCCAAAACTATTATAGGTACGGGTAACCAATCCACCTTCACTTAATATGTTTGTGACACTGTCTATTTTTGTAATTCACATGTGAGTGTAAAGGCCTTATTTCAAGGTCATTTTGCCATTTGAAATTTCCTTCTAGCCATAACTCAGGCTATTTTCATCCAATTTAGATCATATTGGGCTCAAATTGTAAAAATTGCAACATTGCATATTTTTGTAATTTACACGTAGCCTCTCAAGGTCAAGGTCAAGGTCAAGGTTATTTGGACCTTTAAAATTTTCATCAAGCCATAAGTCCATCAATTTTCATCTAATTTTGACCACGTATGGACTCAAATTGTAGGTATTGCAACACTGCATATTTTTGTAATAACATGTAACCTCAAAGGGTCAAAGGTCAAGGTCATTTGGACCTTTGAAAAAATTCATTTATTCACAACGTTGTCTATTTTCATCAGATTGGGTTCATGTTTAGCTTAAATTATAGATATTGTAACACTATATACTTTTGTAATTTACATGTGACCATTAAAAGTCAAAGATCAAGGTCATTTAAACATCAAAAGTTTCATCCAGCCATAAATCGGTCAATTTTCATCCAATTTTAATCATGTTGAACTCAGCTTGCAGGTATTGTAACAATACATATTTTGTAATTAACAAGTAACCTCTGCGTCAAAAGTCAATGTCATTTGGATCTTTGAAAGTTTCATCTGACCATAACTTGGTCAGTTTTCATCCAATTTTAATCATGTTGAACTCAACTTGTTGGTATTGCAACACTGCACATTTTCAAAATCACATGTGACCTCTAAAAGTTAAAGGTCAGGGTTATTTGGACTTTTGATATTTTCATCTAGCCATAACTTGGCCATTTTTATATGATTTGGTTCATGTTCAGCTTAAACTGTAGATATCGTAACACTCTATATTTATACTTTACATGTGACCTCTAAAGGTCAAAGGTCAAGGTCACTTGGGCTTTTGAAGTTTTCATCCAGCCGTAACTTGGTAAATTTTCATCTAATTTTAGTCATGTTGGGTTCAAATATAGGTATTGCAACACTGCCATTTTTGTAATTTACACGTAACCTCTAGAGGTCAAAGGTCAAGGTCATTTGGATATTTTTCATCTAGCCATATTTATAACTTTTGAAGGCACAAAGACAGATTTGCTTTGAAGAAAATCTTTTCTAGTTCCCTTTATTCTCTTCAATAATTTCACAGAAAGGCCATCATGGTCCGAAAAAAAAATCGACTTTATTTGTAATTTCAGTTGTTGTTTTTTTCTGAAAAAAGGAGGAATTTCATTTATTTATTATCATTATTATTTTTTTAATTATTATTTTTATTATTATTATTTTTATTATTATTATTATTATCATTATTATTATCATTATCATTATCATTATCATTATTGAGATTAAGAATTGATCATATGGCGTCCAGCGTTTTCTTTGTATCACCTTCGAACTGAAAAAACTGATTGCGATAGAAATTTTGCTTTAGTTTCCTGATATTGCTATCGAGTATTTTATTATAAATTTTAAAGTTTAATATAAGAGTATGAAACTCAGGTGTATCTTGGTTAGTGCATTTAAGTTGTTAATGGAGATTATCGCGGAATTTGATTGCTCGCATAATGCCATGTGTGATCCAAGGGGATCATTTTTGTTTATGTGTGTGAGGTTTTACGGTATTGATAGGTAAATCTTTAGCTTTTGCACTGCATATTATAGCAACGAAATTATTGCAATTTTAAATGGGGTTGTTATCCAAACTTCGATCGAGAGTCCCCATTAAACTGTTCTATTTAATTCCCGCATAAAATTTTGCATCGATGTCTCATCTTTAGTTTCGACTTTTACGGATTTTGGTTGACCATGTAACTCTAATCTTTGGTCTAGACATGTGTTGTATGGTAAGTAGTTGGAGATGTTTGTTAATACAATGCGGGATAAACATGTGAAAAATGGCAAGTGGTCGGAGATATTGGTAAATACAATGCTGGATAGACCTGTCATTTTAATATGCGGAAATTACATAAAATATTATCAATTAAAGTTGCTCTTCTTTCGGACAATCTTGTTAGTAAAGTTAGTTTAGGTACATATCCATTATTCAGTATTAAATCTAAAAATTCAGAATATTTTTCTCTTATCTGAAGCTTCAATAAATCAAGATTAAAATCATCTAAGATTATTTTGTCAGAACGCTCACAAGAAAGAGCATCTAAAATGGAAGCAAGGTCGTTGATAAATAACAGGATATCATCATCTCTACACCGTAGGGGCCTGTATATATTGCACAATATAATTTTTTGTTTAAGATCATTTCCAGAAATATCAATAAATTGACCATCCCAATTAGTATTCGAAACATGTAGATCTCTAACATTTAATGAAAATGCTTATGTAAGTTTAATAATCCACCATGTGAAAATACATGTAGCTTTTATGGGGATAGATGTGTACTTCTCAAGTTGAAAGATAAAGTCCATCTTCTCCTTGTTTTGCCCCTGCGACACCACACCTGGAGTGCTTCTTGCACTCGACGTGTGGCGGCGCAGCTGGTGTGCGCTACGTCTGTCATGTCTTTGCGTCTTAATTTGCGAGAGGGTTTTTCTGCCCTTCTTCCCAATTGTTTTCTCTTGTGAATAAAATATGTTCAAACTAACCAAGTTGAAAGATACACCTGGGTGTTCGCCTTCTACCCAGGTTTCCTAGAGGCAAATTGCGATGAATACAACATTATTAATGACTAGTTCACTGACAAAATATTTCACTTTGCCAAAGTTTGCATTCAGACATTGTATATTAATACCTAATAATGCGAAATGCTCGTTAAATGAATTAAGGTAATCGGCCATATTATTGGGGTCTATGTATGGGAGTCTGAAGCTATTGAAGCAGCATTATCAAGGTCATTAAGATTTTGTAATAACTCATTTAGATTATTTCTATTTATGCCACCGAAATATTGTAAAATATCATTTGCTGATGAATTTTAAACCATGATCGAAGAAGAAATAATTTCCGTTGATGTATTGATGATGCCAATTGTAAGCACTCAGGTAATGGTAAGTAATAATGAAAACTCCTGTATAGGGAGCCTAATGGAACTAGAAAATAACGCGGGACAGCTGACCGCTCTTTGGAACCAAAGTACTGCAAGCCCGTATATCTTCCCTTTCAATGGTAGCAAATGCGTATTACTGTAGTATTAACTGTGGTAGAGATAAATGATTATTATAGAGAAAGGGGGAAAATAGTGAACTCTGCGTTGTGCCATTTGCCTTCGAGTGAACATTTTCCTCGTTTAACCCGGCGCCTCTCCACTCACAAGCCCTCTGATCAGTGGCCAAACAACAGCGATGCATAGCGGGACAGAAAAAAATACTTGAAAAAAAAATATTTGAGAAAAAATCTCTACATTACAAGATTTTAATATGGATATTTTAAAGTCGAAAAAAATCTCGAAATTTCGAGTTATATTTTTATTTGTGTGTGGTCCTTGTAGGCTTCCGTAGGGTGCCAACCCATACATTTGTTATCTCATGCGTTTTTTCCTTTCATTTTTCTTTCTTTCTTTTTTTATTTACGGCCAAATCTTGTCCGTATGGTTTCTCAGACAGTGGTGTACATAGAGACTTCAAAATTGGCAGTAGGCACTTGCAATGAGGCAGTAACAAAAAGTTACAGAATGTTTATTTATGCTACTTTGGGGTATAAGTACTTGAAAAGTTTAAATGTTGAATATCTTCAAACCTATTGTAAATAGAGGTGCCATTCTAACTGCTATTCAAAGGTTTGTGCCGCAGGCGCATTCGATAAACCACAAACAAAAGTTGCAGAGTTTTAATTTATGCAAATTGAGGACACTCGAAAGGCTTTCGTGTTGAATATTTTCGAAACTATTATAGTTGGAGATAACATTCCAACTTCAATTCCTGGGTTTGTGCTGTAAGCATATCCAATGAACGACATACAAAGTTGTAAAATTTTAGTTTATGCAAATGCGGGAACTTGAAAAGTTAAAATGTTGAATATCTTCAAAGTTTTTATAGGTAGAGATGCCATTCAAAATGTAATTTATAGATTTGTGCTGACGGTGCATCCAACAAGCCACAGACAAAAGTTGTAGCATTTAAAAATTATTGAAATTTTAAAGGCACACAGACAGATTTGCTTGGAAACATTTTTTTTCTAGTTTTTTTTCTGTGTGTGTGGGGGGGGGGGGGGGAGGGTTCCCCTGTGGAATGTGTTATTCTTAGTATTGCGCATGCTAGACTTACAGAATACCTTGTGTTTAGCGGCTGGGATTCCCGTGGAGCCGAATTATGACAAAGTACGGATGCATGTTTCAGCAGAGGTCTAACAAAAGATACATGAGCTTCCGGAGATTTCCTGCTAAGAGGAAACGGTAAATATTAAACAATATTAACCATTTCCATTCTTTTCAGGGTTAAGTTGGTTGGACATGCCAGAGTAGAACTAATAATTAGACTTGAATATCTGTGATCAGATCTGTAGGTAATTTTCATTCTCGAATGCCAAATCCAGTACTGTGACGGATTTTTTTTTTATAATAAGTATGCTGTTAAATTTGATAAAATGTGGGAATGAAGGAAACGAGTGTTGTTGCGACAACTCCTCCTCTTCTTGCAGATCAATATTGAGAATGTCTGTTGCACCAACGGCGTCGTTTAAGCTTGTAAAAGCGTTGTTTCGTCGACAAAGAACCTTATAGATAATTGGATTATATTATTATATTATATTATCATTCATATATATATATATATATATATATATATATATATATATATATATATATATGCGAGCGTATGTATGTATGTATGTATGTATATATGTATGTATGTATGTATGTATGTATGTATGTATGTATGTATGTATGTATGTATGTATGAACGTTAAGAACAGTGAGGGACCTATGTCAGACTCCTGCCATACGCTGCTTTGATTTGTCCATATTGTAATGTCGCTCCTTTGCAGAGATATATGTCAAGAGGGTCGTAGTCAAAGGCTTTGACTACGATCCTCTTGATATATCTACAGTTACGTCACAACGTGTTACTCTTTCACCTTTTTTGCACATAAACAGCCTGACATAAATGGTGGTTCAAAAACATAACTTGATTGACCATGCTGTGACGTGGTATATGGAATCTGATAGTGCGGTGATTGTGATGCTGACAAGGCGACATTGTCTTCAAAAAGTTGAATACCTATTTGATTATTACTTTTCAAGAGATTAACTTACCGTATTGAATGATGAGACGGGTCTTTAATTACAACAGTTGCTCGATGATCCCTTAAAAATAGAGACTCTGTTTGCTTTCTCTTTCCTGCGGAATTTTGCATTCAGCAGGTAATATGTGAAACAATTTTACCAGAGAATCTTAAGGTACACGAGTGCCTTCCCTGTGCAAATGTGCATCGACACCATCTTTTCTTTTTGCATATGAAATATCCATGCTTTTTAGGACCCAGAATACGTCGTCAGTATTACATATAACTGGAGTGTATTTGTTATGACTTGCATTTACGTGAAGTGAACATTTGTGTCATCAACTTTAATTTGATCAATCGTGAAGTATACATTTTCCTTTTCCACAAAAGTAATTTAACTGTTTACCACCGCCCCCTCCCAGGGTCTTCTATTATTGATCGATTTGGCTTAATGCTAGTAACCATTCTCTTGTGTCTGCTGATTTAAGTTTCGCTCTTACAATAACAC
>CAXHWN010000740.1:2500-11574 GCA_964020975.1 Hermodice carunculata | reverse complement strand
TAAGGTAATTAATTGGCTTTGCCATAATACACGATAGCGTCCAATTTGTGTGCCCACACAGATATCTCCTTGTGTGTCCTCTGTATAACATAACAACATCTTGATGTACAACACGCACATAGAAATAGAGACAATCTGGCCGCCCAGGTTGCTGGCATAGAGACAGAAGTCAGGCTACACATGCTTTACGAGATGGAAGCTCTTAATTTTAGAAGAAATATTTGCTTTGTAAACACAATGCTGTAATTAGTAAGCTTGTTTCTGCAAAACTTATTTCGCCGCGGATCAGCTCTCGAGTGGAACGCAAATCTACTTTGTCTTTCAGCGGTTATCGGTTACATTTAAGAGGCCGCATTCTGGTATCTGCGAGATCTACAATTGTGTCTTCCAAGTCCTAATGTTCACCAGCTTAACACAGATACTAATTTTCACTGCGTAACTTGAAATTTCTGATGCTTTCTATGCATTGCTGTGATGGTGTTATTCAATGCTACCACCATGTCAGCTGGGTGACTTGGAAGGGCTTACTGACGTAGGGCTATGTAACAGTTACTCTGCCAAAGTACATACTTTCATTCTTTCATTTTCTTATGCAAGACATTTGGCCCACTGCCTTTCCAAAGCAATTTTTGTTAAGAAACCAATAAACGAATTGTCACTTTTAAGCGCGGAGTATGTCTCACATAAATGTCGATTAGGTTTATTAACTTAAGCATGTCAGCACTTCACAATACGTCCATTCATCAACATCACATTCCTATTATGCAGGTAAGACTTATAAGTCTCTCTCTCTCTCTCTCTCTCTCTCTCTCTCTCTCTCTCTCTCTCTCTCTCTCTCTCTCTCTCTCTCTCTCTCTCTCTCTCTCTCTCTCTCTCTCTCTCTCTCTCTCTCTCTCTCTCTCTCTCTCTCTCTCTCTCTCATTTACTGTACTGTACTGCACTATACCAAGCGTGACTTTTGCGGCGCAGCACCATCTGCACTTTGCTGTTCTGTACTCTGCATTAGAGCACTGTGCATGGCAGTAATATTCCTTATTTATTCACAGAGGATTTGACGAAATTGCCTGGTTTTTTCATTACTGTTGAAATCAGCTGAAAACACAAAGGCAGACGACATTTGACCAGCAGCCGGCTTTTAGCGAAAGGGGAAAGAGTTAAACACCAATAAGAAGAGAGATCCACGAACACGGTCCTGGCACACACCAGATTCAATCTTTACCCATTCAGAAGATTTGCCGTACAGAGCTGCTCCTCATTTTCGACTATTTAAGGGAGATTTGATCCCAGACAGACGGGGATCGTACGTTTCAGGTTGCTTCAGTGTCACAAGGACACCTCTATGCTAAACTCCACGGAACACCTTTAATACATCTGATGAAACCATACGTACACCTTACCTTTATCTGAGGCTGAACACCTCATATGTACAACATTTAATTGCTGCTGAGCCATACTACCCGGGGTTTTTTTTAAATCCTGAGATTATATGAAGTTAAATACATGGTCAACAAAGACGAAGAATTACCTTTGTAGTAGGCATCTTGTTTGACAATGCTACTCTGTCGCTGTTCTGTTTCATATTAGATGAGAATATTTGCACTTTGGATGCTTTAAAGAAATAGGCTGAGGTTTCGAGTGGTGCCTATGTAGAGAAGCAGTATTTCGAAGAATCATTGGCGTGTACAAAATAAGCCAACATCAATAAAAGTGATGCTCGGTAATACCAACAACAAAGCGACAGACCAAAGTTAATTTGCAGGGACAATCGGCTTTGAATACGTCAATCGTCCAAATCCCTACCTTGGCAGTACCTTCGCCACTGCATTGTGATGTCTCTAAGCTGTGACGTAAAATGATTGCATAATGATATGGATAACGTCAAATAGCAATGGTACTGATACCAAAAAACAAAGTTTCTTTGCGAAGGCAACCTTGCGTGATTGTGTCGATGAACACAAACTGTAGTGTACTGTGTAGCTCACTGCACTGCAGGGTACTGCACTGTAGGACACTGCATTGTACTGTCACTGCACTGCACTGCACTGCACTGCACTGCACGGTACGCCAAATTCTGTGCTATAATCAACACCAACTTGGCTTACCTAATAAGGTCTTGATATTTTCTTGCACAGTGTCATCAACAGGTGCAGCTGCAGCATTTCTCTGTCTTTTTATCTTTTATTTTATGTCATTTTACGGCACTGTACCCTGCTGGACTGCATATTACTTCATGTCTCTTCATTGCAGTCTCATCCATTGATATTTATACGCTGTGGACAGGACTGTCGAGCCTCCACCGTAATAATAATAATAATAATAATAATGATAATATGCAATGTCATTATGGTTCGGAGTGTGCCTAGAAAAATATTGATTTAGCTTTATAACACTATATATATATATATATATATATATATATATATATATATATATATATATATATATATATATATATATATATATATATTTATAAATATCGGTACCTGTAGAGTTAATCGATCACTTTGCAGACTGAACCAACCTAAACGTATATTTATAGATTTTGTTGTGTGCAAGTTTATACTGTCGGTGTGTCGGAAAACGATAGTAGGCATTTTACGATGAGCAGAAAATCCTATGTCCCTGGGAATTTCCACCGGCACATAGTATCTCGGGATAAAGCTACATTGTCCCAAGCGGTCAAAATTAACGCAGATGTTTTCGTTTGACAATGTCATCATGTCCTGAAAATAAAAATCCAAAACATGTGTAAATGGACAAAGAGTAAATATATACACACGCTCTGAACAGCTGGACATTGCGGATGCACATTGTATAGGCATATTGCCTGGTACATAACAAAATGATTTTTATACCAATCGACAAGTTTTATTCACAGGTTGCAAAGCACTTTGATACATATGCCTTTAAAAAATCAATTTGAAGCAGTACATGGCATGGACAAGTTTGCTGATGACTTGGTGTATCGCTGTGCTTCTGGCTGAAGCAACAAGAGAAAAATTTAAATGATCGCATAAACGAGCATCGTACCACCCACTGCTCATACGAGTGGTGTTTGTATTGTAAACACATTTATTTCAAGAACTGGATCGCCTAATATAATTATAAAGCAACTAAACAGGGGAGTCCTCCAGTACATGCATTCACACGCATAGTATGTACACGACAAACAGGACATTACAAGGAGTCTGTTTCCTATTTTTCAACAGTATAATGCCATGCAGCTGTTAAGAAAACAATATCTATAAATGAAACGTCTCGCCTCTATGATAAATGTATATAACGCAGGAAAAAAAATCAACATTTTGTTCATTTGAAAGATCCGTACTGCCACTTAGCATCATTTCCAAAAGTCTGTCTTGGACGAGATCAATCAACAAGTTTGGATTTACACTTGGGGCAAGCACTGGCACGTTGACAACAGCATTCAAGAGTTTACGCTTTTGAGGGTTGTAGAGAGGTCAATGAAAAAAGAAATGAAAGGTGTCCTCGACTGTGTGGTTACAGGAACAGGCTGCTTGTGGTACAATATTTACGTTAAAAAGATATAAGTTTAATTTAGACTGACCCAGGCGGAGTTCTCTCTATCAATACTAACAAAGTGGTCCCCTTGAAAAAATATGGAGGAATTACTTGCTGGAAAAATAGAAGTTTATTTTAATTTCAGTTTGAAGTTCGAGAGTGAATGTGATTCGCTTACAGCAGGCAGGAGATCATTCCAAAGTGTTGTCCCTTTAAGTAGTCTTCAATATGTGTGCAGTGAAACCTCATTATAGTAACACTCAGACATCCAAAATATTCACTAAACGACCAAATATATTCTTTTGCAATGAAACATTCAGATATAAGATTCCATTTTGTTGATGGCAGATGGCCTCATTATGATGAGGTCTCATAGTAATTGGATACAACGTACATACATGGAGCTGATAAATTTCACCTTGCGTTCAGTCAAAATACGGCCGGATTGTCCAACCTGATAAAGTACAAATTGAGGCGGGACTTTACACATTGAAAAATTGAACATAAGTGTAAAAGTTGGCTGAACATATATTTTTGCGTGTTCAGGTCATAATCCATGCATGAGCATCTGGTTAAAGATAATATGTGCGTTTGACCGAAACATATCATGCGCGGCGATGCCTAAGGTTGGTAATGTCCATTCATACTCAAAACTGGAGTTATTAATTCAGTGTGCAATGATTTATTCCCTCTGCAACCCTCCGATCGCCGATAAAACACTTAAACTAATGATGTATGTCTATAGAGTGACTGAATAATACATTTAAATTTTGCACCAGATATAATATAACAACTAAGAGGCCTCTAAATTGGGAACTAAATATCCATGTCAGATTATTTATCATAACTACGCAAAAGGGAATGAATCAAAGGCAGTATCTACACCCTAGTTGGCCTTTGAAGTACTCAGGATAAGACCTGCACAATCTTTAAGCATGCTGTAGCCATCATGTTGTAATTTGACACCGCCCCTGCTGGATTAAAAAAGCGGTCTGATATTGCAGGTTCTTGAAATGCAGGCGAAGTAAAAAAGGTGTATAATTAAGTATTTTCAAAGAGCGTTTGCAAAATGGTGTGCTGTGTCATGGCAGGTGGTCTTAATAGAAGGTTCCACTGTAAGATAAGCTAATAATAGAAACAAAGGGTCGATGTGAGCAACCTTGTTGGGCATTTGAAGCAGGCATGATCAGAAATGGGGGGGGGGGGGAGCGTCAAAATAGCTGTGTTACACAAGAAATTAATCTGCACTCAGTCAAGTCAAAAAGTCATACGTGGTCGATGCGCAGACTATCTGCTAATGAAAGAGCCAGAAAGTACTGTATGAAATTGTGTGAGCGCCCCGATGGCCATCTGCCGCTCCAAGGCTCAGACCTGCTAGCTTTGACGAATCAAAAGTGGCTGGGTATGTATGTATGTATGTATGTATGTATGTATGTATGTATGTATGTATGTATGTATGTATGTAGATCGAGGGAGAGATTTAGGTAGCAAGCTAGCGAATTAGACGGACGGACAGATAGATTGATAAATAGGCTGTCACCTATCTATCTATCTATCTATCTATCTATCTATCTATCTATCTATCTATCTATCTATCTATCTATCTATCTATCTATCTATCTATCTATCTATCTATCTATCTGTCTGTCTGTCTGTCTGTCTGTCTGTCTGTCTATCTATCTATATACATATATACATAAATGCATAATTCTTCAGATCTGACCACAAAATGGTTAATTCGTGTCGTTAGCTGATAGCTGCCAATTTTATTACATGCCCTATAGTCCGTCTGGAATGTCCATTTCACTTACAGCCATGTGTTCGTTTCTCAGAGGGTCACCAGATTGTAGCCTCCTGGAACAGATGCAATGTGGCCATAATACTTCATCATTTACGTGTGTAAACACATTTTGATTGCTTTTTGGGTACTTATATCTCAACTCCCTCTCAACTACAGATTTTGATGCTACCACTTCCAGTGGCTAGATATTGTCGGTTTAATTGATCGACTTGGCCCTGTGTGCATTGGGAGATGGCGGCTCGAGTGAGCCAAGGAAAGCTGCTGAAGAATCACCTATATCAAGATTGATGAAAAACAAGCGGAGAAAACTTACATGGGTTCTTTTTTTTTTCTTTTTTGGACCAAAGTTGCATGCCGATAGGCCCACATCGGTTTCAACTCTTTCAGTACCACATTTTGAACTGAGTCAACAGCTTTCCTCGGCGCGCTTTGGGCGCATTTTGTGGCCAAAGTTTGCCGAGGAAAGCTGTTGACCTGGACTATTATATTTTATGTAGTCCTAACTACAGGTATGGTGGCCCTTGAATGAAACGTCTTTTCATAAGAAACGCCATGAATCTAGCACTCCTATTACATGTAGAACTGAGAGCAGTTCGTTTTAATTAGTGCAACCAAGGAGTCTATAATGGGGCCTCATTATAGACTCCTTGGTGCAACTTTAGTCGCATTCGGCAACGAAAGAGTGAAGTGCTTCCCTCTGCTAAAGCGTCGTCCATCTCACGTGAACAAATGCTCCGATAAATCAACTACTGGGCCTTGCCTATCTGATAACCTATAATTACATCAATATCTTAGCGTAAAATCATCTGTAAATTTATCAGGATGGGTTCCCCAGTCAGCAGCTCTCTCTGCGCAGGAACTCCAGATGCACCTCAGTCTCCCGCTCGAAAGAAAGGATGTCGACTCTATCCTGCTCTGGATAGTGGACACTTTTCCTGTCAGGTTGACGGCGCCCGGTACTCTCAAATGTTTGCTTTTGCCTTCATTTTCTTACTGTTGCGGTTTCATCAAATAAAACTCGAAGGAATGGCAGGTTCATATCGGCTAAGCCCTATCTTTGGTTGGCAGCTGTAGCAGATACGTCCATAGCTATCCTGGCGAAGCGGTTGATTCGGCATTTCAAATGACCGGATGGAGGTGAACTCTTTAAGTGCCACATTTTCGACTGAGTCAACAGCTTTCGCCCAAATCTCACCGAGAAATATTGTTGACCTGGACTGTTATCTTCTATGTCACTGCAGGCATGCTGGTACCTGAATGAAATGTCTTTTTTACAAGAAACATGAATCTCGCGCGCTTATTATATGATAATTGGGAACAGTTCCTTTTAAGTGGTCGCAGCTGTCACTGTAAAAGTTAGGTGCGAAGAGAGTTCATGAACAAGGAAGCGACCATTTCGCAACGCAGACATATCCTTGAAGCTTAATGCAAAGCAGAAGCAGGAGTTTGATAATGTGTGCACCTGATGTGATATTAAAAGAGTGTACTTCACTCATCCCGCCGTCTGTGCTGGCGCGAAGACATCTCAGAACGCGTCATCGCCTTTCCAAGGGTCAAGGTTCGAGGTTTCCTTGGGGCCCATTAGATCCCTGTTGCGATCCGTGTTTACCAATAATGCGTTATTCAATTATTGCATCTAAGTTAAAAAGTGGCCAAGTTCAATGTTTCTCTGCCGTATGAATGGAGCAAATAAGCACTTTCTGAGGGTCTATGTTAGAACTTTCCGTGGGGCCTGTTCGCTCCCTGTGGCGTTCGGTGTTTACCGCTAATGCTTTAATTATTTGGTGCTGCCTCGAAGTTATATAGTGACCAAGTTCAGTGTCTCTCTGTTGTACGAGTGGAGAAAATAAGTAGATAATTGATCAGTTCAGCTAGAAAAGTAATATGCTTTAAAATGAACATAATATTAATAACCCACTTCATGTGGTTGAAGTTTCCCACCTACTGAGCAGTAATTCTGCCCATTTCCCTCAAAGATCGCTGGATGTCAAGAAATTTTTTTGTTGTGTCCATATATTTATTGAGATTTATCCACCAGCCGGCTTTGATAAAGGGTTGAATACCCTCGTCGCGTTCCAATGTCCGTAGAGTTTGGTCATGTCGCATTTATATCCTTGCATAGATAATATGAATGGATGGATGGGTGGGTGGGTGGATGGATAGAGATAGATAGACAGACAGACAGACAGACAGACATTCAGATAGATGGATGGATGGATGGATAGATAGATAGATAGATAGATAGATAGATAGATAGATAGATAGATAGATAGATAGATAGATAGATAGATAGATAGATAGATAGATAGATAGATAGATAGATAGATAGATAGATAGATAGATAGATAGATAGATAGATAGATAGATAGATAGATAGATAGCCCACATGCCAATGTTTTCCATGCAGTGATGTTCTATCGATGTCACCCTTTACTGACCACAGAACCTGTATTAACTTTTTCTTATATCAAGTGTTTGTTTTACAAAGATCAATGGAAGGTTTCCCAAAGCCCTTATTTATGCAGTTGTATTGCCTATGCACTGGTCGTGTATTAGTGCTGGTCCTGCATTTATCCTTCATGTTTCATCCTTAATGTGTTTATCAGTTATCCATACATTGGTGTTTTCTTACCTGAGTGGAAATATCAATTTTTTGGCAGGCATTATATCAATGATTTTCCTTCACTGATGTAGGTATCAACTGAGATTAAGGTATCAACCATCTACATATTAAGATGTTTTATCTCTTATATGATCTGTGTATCAGTGATTTCGCCCCCTCAAAATTTGATACTGTAACTCTGTTTATGCTTTTTCCTTGTACCATATAAAAGCAGCGGTCGGTGAATCCATATTTTCTCTGATCAGTGTCACAAGATCTATGTGCAACTGTTTTTTTCTTGGACAGCTAGATCGTATCAGTAATGTTTATTCATTGACCATTTTCTTTTGGAGTAAGAGTGAGTAAACATTGCAACGGATGTTATCGACCTAGGCTATGATTTCCCGGTGTGTCTCATGTATAATTCTCATTAAACTGTTTTATATAGACGAGAAAATGTATGAAAAAAAAATGAAAAAGACATTTTGGCACCCAGCTACTTTTGATCTTTTCTGCAAAGCAACCTTTCAATATCGGCGTTCAGAGACTATAAAAAGAGTCAGCATTGCAGGCAACTTTTTGCCTGTCAAAGGCTCCAAACGTGAATCAATGATTTACCTATGTTGACATTTCATTACAACTATCTACATGTACCCCATACTGGGTCTGACCTGACTTCGAACTCACGCCTTGGCCACTGTCACTGTGATATATTGAAGGTCAAAGTTCTGTGGGGTCCGTCTTGGTAGACCTGCGCGGCATAGAGAGAATATATTTCATCTGACTGTTCCAGGCATACTGAAAATATTAAAAAGAGGTCTGTAAATTGTGAAACTACAGATAACCATGACACGCTTCCTTGAAGAACTGACGACCATAACAGGATCATGGCTACAAATCAAGGCGTGTGTCCGGCTTCACAGTTGTGTCCTGAGCATTTGTTTCCGCTGAGCCCTTTCAAGTATCTACATATGTGCCCAGACTTTTTATCATTTCAGAAATCCAGACCTATTGACATTATGTCCACGCGCTACAACCCTTATAAGCATACATCATAGTTTTGTTCCCGAAGGATTTTTTTGTAGACTCTTGTTTATATGCGTAAGAACGTATTTGAAGCGGGGGGGGGGGGGTAGCTAAGATCTGAGG
>CAXHWN010000739.1:10000-14000 GCA_964020975.1 Hermodice carunculata | reverse complement strand
ATTTACAAGAATATTCAATACATTCTAGAGATTATACTGAACACCTTGTGGCATAAGATATGCTACTTCTTTGAGTTCTGGAGTGCATCGACCTACAGTTTCCTTAGCAGGCATGTCCTTGCACATACAGATGCAACTTTACAGTCATAGTTTATGTAATTACAAACTATTGTAGCAACTAGTGCACAATTAATTACTCTTGCCTTTTTCTTGTACAATACAGAAAATAACAGCATAATGTGTATCATGAGCCTTCCTCGCGCTCAAACCTCAAGTTCGTGCACTTAAGGTGTGCAATATATTTGAGGAATACTGTTTCACGATATATTACCCCAATTAAATCAGAATCATTGGATTTTAACAAACCATAGGACAAGTAATAAAATGCAGATCTTTGACCACAATGTTCATTTATCATGTGCTTAAGAGATAACTATCTCTTTGGCCTAATCACGAGTTAGTTTCTTGTAACACGAAAGCAGTTTGTCGTAGTTACAAGATATAATTTTGTATTTAGTAGACAGTTTCTTGTAATTACGTAATATTCATCTCCTAATTACGATAGAGTGTCTGGTAATTGCGATATTTAAAATGAACATTGGGTTGGCATTAATGGGTGAGTATATTCGTGTGGCGAAAAATGTACGCCGATTCCTTTTGAAAGAAATAAGACCAAAAATATGCAACGAAAACTACAGGTGCCGGGTTCACCATATTACTTTTTATTCCTAACTTCTGCCTCTGGCAACAACGTAATGAATTGATTATATTTAATCTCCTCTTTTTTGTATTGAGCAGGGGAAATTTCTTTTATGATAAAGACAGGGCCCTCTAACTCCTATACACAAAGAAGGCAAAATATCAAACAACGGTCTGTTGTTTGTTTGGCAAATACCAGGACACACGGCACCTTACTCTTCCCATGCTGTACCAATCTACAGCCTTCCACCTACCGTCAACGCCTAAACATAAATATTTTGGTGAGATCTGTCAGCCGCATGTTTATTCATCTGTTCATGTATATTAAAGATATATCTATTTAACATTTTTTCACGAAGGACATCCTTTTTGATAGTTAGCAGCACACTTCAGGTCATTCCTAAAATTCTCATCATTTTCTTCTTAAGTACCAACTGCCTCTTACTCGCAATAACAAAAATATGCTACACATGTGAAAGATTCCCTTCCACACTACATTACAGGTTTTGGCGAGATTTTAACAAGGAACTGTAGAGACAAGTGCATTAAGAGCTTCACTCTTCTGATGTATGCAGCATGTACACATTATCCGAAAAAGGTTTAAATTTTCTATTACAACTTGTTGTTTTATAGTTCTGTATGACTTTGACTGATGCCAAGTTTCCGTTGTCATTAATGATGTTGCTAACAGTTTCTGGTCTTGAATAACGAGCTTGCATCGAAAACGTATACAAATTCTCTTGTTTTTGTATTTTAAGGCCCATTTTCTATTAGCACTGGTCCATATGATATAACAGTATATATGGCATATTTGTTGCGTTTTACTATGTACATGTAGCAATATAAATTATAGCATTATATCGAATCGTATCGCATCTTTATCATATGGTTTCCTTCAAAAACAGTAGATATTATTACTTTACATTAAAATATCCATGCTCCACATTCAACCTGGTATTTGTTATACAGGTAGGTGTTGATGAAAGGGCTAGACATTCTTACCTAATATTCAGACTGGTAGTTGTGCATGGCTTGTAAAAGATGATTGAAGAACATAATTGATACTGATAGGTTAGTACCCATAGGCACCAAAATAATTTGAACCAGATGGAATAAGTACCAATGCAAGTATCATAAGCTCCCAGATGGCTCACCTCATTTCTAGATCTTCTGCGATGATGGACATTAGCTTTGGGAACATGCAGACATTTTGACGACTTATCAACGATCTGCTAGAAAAAATTGTCATGAATACCAAATTGAATATATAAATTGCCGCAGTATATTTTCAATTCTTAGAATCACTGTATATAATAAGCAAATACTGACATTGGTCGATCAAGTAATCAAGTTTATTTTTTTTCATGCATATCTTCGTTTGTACTTAAAAACCTATTAAGTACGGTTATTCTATTGCCTTGCAGAAAGATGTTGAAGTTAGCTGCATGACAGAAAATATAGAGGGATTAATCTATGAAATAGAATACTCAAATAATCCATGTCATCATCCATGTGATTGATTGATAGTGACTTGAGCACATAGTACTATGAACCAATCATTTGAAATAGGTAATACCATCATTTAAGGAATTATAATTACTCTAAAAGGTTTGTTTTAGTTCCATAATTTTGTTTGTTGTCCCAGAAATTGATCCTTCAAATCTGTAAATATTGAAAGAAAATAAATCACGATGAATATTGAAATTAATTAGCCTATGTTTTGATACAACGGGTTGGTGGTGTATTTTGCTCCATGTGCCTCCTGATTCTAGCTGTTTCCTGAGGCACAGTCATGGTACTTGAAATATAATTCTAATCAGGCGTTCTTTACTTCCAGAAATAAGCTAGTTTCGGTGCAATACTTCTTGTGAGCAACTAAGTTTCGTCATGAGGAAGGCTGGAATTACAAATTTAACATTCGTCTTGCATTAGGCCGTAAGAAGAACTCTGGCAATGGCTGTTGGACTCTAGGTTATGTTTTTAAAGATGCATACTTGTTCATAGTTGTTTACATTACCATGAACCTATCAAATCACCACCTTTCAATATGAAAAATATGTACCATGCCAACAGAAAATGCACCGTTTATACACAGAATACTTTAGGCAGTATTTTTTTCGGATGACTGGTGCACGATAAACATTCATGTCACACTCGAGTTTAGTTTAAACATATTTAATCAAAGAACAATTGGCCGATAGGCTCACCATTAGGGCCTCCTGTACATATAAGCAGTGCAACATTGATGTTTCATAAAAATAATACACAGATAGGCAACGTACCGGACCACAATTTCAGAAAAGGTGTGGTAGGGGGCCAGTGTGATGAGTAGTGAGATTACAATTACTTTCATTAACCGAGGAGTAGTTACCAAAATCCATATCTTAGAATTTCCTGAATTATTAATGTACTACTCGAAAACTTGCTTTATCTATGTTTCTTTTCCCCTAATTCCAAAATAGCACCGATCGTTAAAACTCCCATCAGACATTATTTTAGTCTGCAGTTCATTTCTCAAAAAAGTACATATACCACATACGAAGAAAAAATGATGAATATTCTCTAATTATGCTCCATATGAGCATGGTGGTGATTCAACAACCACTATTCTAAACAGATTGGCATTAAACTGGCTGCAACTCATTCCCATTATGGCATGAATAACAGCATTTTTCCTGTCACCTGTTTCCAGTTTAACTGCACAACTCGTTACATTTTAGTCCATTCTTGTTACGTTCCCTATTAAAGTCCCCTGAATACTCATGATTCCTCATTGACCCAGGTATTAAGTTCTATTCACGTATTCGATGGAAAGAATGGATTGAAATACATCTGTGTGTGTATTGTATTTGTGTCTTTTTGTCCAAAACCACTTCCTAGTAGTCATTACCCTATTCCGCAGTCCGAACCCTTTACTCTCCATACGCTTACCTGTCCCTGTCTAACTTATATACATAGAAGTTCTATTGTCCATATTGCACACGTTCCTCTGTAAAAGTTTGACATCGGCTGTATTAGCTCGAATAAATTAAAGGGTCTTCAGCGGGTAACTACTCAACATGTTTCGGAGCCTTTTACCCGTACATGTCTCTCTGGGTAGCGGCTCCTTGTCTAAGTTAAATATTCAGCAAAGACAACCCACATAATAATGAATAAATATGAACGTGGCAATTGATGAATTAGCTAAATATGTGAAGTTTTGCTTATAAATGCAGAGCTTCATATCAAAGAAAAATACCTCTCAAACAAACCATAATTACCACATTTTCTTAGTACAGGTTCAGATAAGAACAATTTGACT
>CAXHWN010000739.1:0-5000 GCA_964020975.1 Hermodice carunculata | reverse complement strand
TCTACAGAAGACTTGCATATCAGTAAATCTGAGTAGGTTGCTGTTATCGTTGCTGAAAATGAAAAAGTATGAGTAAATATATGATTAAGATTAAGAAATGTATTGGCAGTCTCATCCCACCAAAGGAAAATAAAAGAGGTTAGTGTGATAAAGCAGAATTAAACCATTTCCGATAATTCCTGCATGCTTGGTATACCTCAAAAATTATCATTCTGGGATTAGAACTCTATCTTCTTGCAGCGTAGCACTTATCTCTAAGACTTCACCACAGGAGAAGTGATGCCATTAAAACTTCAGCTGCTTCGTGTGGTCTGCACATTTGCAAATTTCTAAATATTTTTGCAACAATTATGTGCCTTTCCTTTGTTGTTTAACCCAGAGGTGAATGCTTAAAGCACTGGCTGGCTCTAACAGTGCTGCAGGCAGTACATGTTTATATGATGCAAACAAATAAACCAGCATACAACAGGCACCGTAGAAAGAAAGACTGCAGCACCTGTCTGACTTCCATTGGCACTCATAAGTTCTTTTCCATAAAGATATAAACAAGGAACTATACATTAGAGCCACAATCCAATTATGTTCATGTCAAATTGGACTGAAGACAATTATTCCATAAGACTCTATAACAACATCGTAATTGCGAACAATTCTGCAGTGAGGTCATTCCGACCTTCACGACATAAAAAGCACGTGAATATTATTCGACAGGTCTACAGCTACAAGATATGATGACTCACCATTTCAGAGTGTGATATATATATATATATATATATATATATATATATATATATATATATATATATATATATATATATATATATATATCATCATATTCCATCAAAACTCCCGAAATATTAATGGAAACCCATCACGTTAATCAGCTGAAAACACCTGGATTAATATAACAGACTGGTATTTAACACAGGTACAGAAAAGCTGCATATGGCACATAGCGCTCTACATTTCTGAGAAAACAAATGTCACATCAGCTGTATTAATAGACCTAAATAAATACAACATATGCTTGTAGAAAAATACAGCAAAATTAAATTTATATCAGCCCTACCAATGGGTCTGAATAAATATTATACATGGTTGTAGGAAAATAACCATACATTGGGAGTAGTTAGCATGGTGGTGAGGGGAGCTAAGGAAAAGTAGACATAATGAAAGGGCAACTTTTAGCTTTAAATCTTGCAGTACATCTAAAAGATGAAAAAGCTCTCGAATCTAAGAGTAATTTGTAGATAGGTACACATTTAAACTCGAAACAGAACCCCTTTGTTACTTTATGGATGGATGTATTGGAGGAATTCATGCACAGATGCGGACAGGCTGCAGCCGACTGAACTACATGTAGTATTTCTATAAAATGAACACTGTTCACGCTCCTCTCTTCCTGTACTGAAGGTAACGGAGGTGTTTTTCATTTTTATTTAGAAAGTGTCAAAGGGAAAAAAATTCATGGTAATGCTTTTGAATATGCACAATTAACACTGGCCATTATGCTTTTTTCCGATCGTAAAAGTGCACAGCTGATTCTAATTGAAATAAGGTCAGATTGTTTCGCCAGTAAATGAAAGCCACAAGGAGATTTGTAGTTGAGTAACCTGCAGGTCCTGTTCTGTGTTCTGTGTTTTGCACACTTACTGACCGACTGTCTGTAGCGATAATGTTTTTTGATCTCCACAAGTTGTAATAATAAGATCATAAATGTGTGACATTTGTCCATAAAAGTTAAAGCTACAGAATGCATTTTGCATATTTTCTGGCGCGAGATTTTCATAGAGCATTGTCCTGTTTTCCAATCGACCAGTAAAATAGTGTAAGCCAGATCTTTCAATATGAAATCCTGGAGCACATTAGAAGTGGTTCAGCACATCATGCACACATTTTACTAACACTGCTGACTCCATACGTTTCTCCACAATTAAATGCAGTATGAGTTAGATTTAGAATACTAACTTAAATTACAATAGGGCACACTGTAACGGGCGTTGCATATCTTCTACTCCAGGATCATCTCATATTCATGGAAATTGGCATTAACGGTTATGACGTCAAAATGAGCAACTTGACTTTTGTGGAGGGGGTTCAACATATAAACAAAAGTACATTATGTAATGCGTCTGCACAGATAAACTCTGGTTTCTGGAATATATAAAATCCGTATGTAAAAAAGTCTGGTCAGTTAACCTTTGATCATATTAAATATCAGACACAAGGTTGAATTTCATGTGTTAGAATTGCGTTTTGTTGATGCCTGTTAAGTTAAAATGCTTTTGTAATGGCCTATATATCCACAACGCATAACCACAGTGGTCTCTTCATATTGCGCAATGATTCCGGGTACTATTGTAATTTTCCCATGAGCCATAATATGCTTTAACCATTGTTGCCATATTTACCGTACTTGTCCGAAGTTAACGCGTTCTTTTAAAGTCACTATTATTTTCCTAGAGTCATAGGTCGCGTTATTTACGGGTGCATGTCCAGGAACTTTTGTTACCGGATCCTAATGTTTTGCGGATTTTGGGAACAATTTGAAGTTGCAAAGCTCGCTCACCAGCTCACCTCACGAATGATTCCGAATCTCGCTCACCAGCCCACCGCACGAATGATTCCGAAATTCCAGGTAAAAATCGATCAATTAAGAACAAATGTTAGTGCTCATTATGTTGTTGGTGTTGTTAAATATCCATACGATTATCATGAAGGAAGAATGTTCGTGTTATACAACTTAATTAAAGCGAATTTCATGGGTGCGCCAACCACGTGGCCCAAAAGGGGTCCATGATCATGGCCATGTTAGTTAACGACGGTTGTTTACTGCAGCGAAAAGGCTCACATGAGCTAAACTTTTTTTCTGTAATAACTTGCGGGCCTGACTTCATAAAACTTACACGCCATCTGGTGGGTGCACGGTTGGCTGAGCGGTAAGACGCTTGGCTTTCACCTCTGCGACGCGGGATCGATTCTCTTCCTGGGCAGCATGTGGGAAAAGTTCCTACCACTTTAACCTAGCCCCATTTCTGAGGCATCGACGGTGTTGTTTTGATATGGGCACCATCTCCGTCTCATAAAAGGTTATGCATTTCACGCAGACCTCTCAATAAATACCTCAATTGCACGATCGATATGCATTAATGTTCCTGTCCAGTGTCTCATATATATGGGTTCCTTGAGAGTCTGTGTCATTCATGTTGCATTTTGGTAAAGTTTCATGACAGAGGGAATAAGATATTGACTTCGTTTTCTGCGCCGCTGATAGAATTCCGCCCCCAAATCGTGCCATGCAAGAATTAAGCTTGCGCGTGCGTGACCCAAATAAACATTTCCATGTGTTCTCGTTGCACATTGCTGAATTTTTCTGTGGGTAAGGACATGCATTTGTGTCACACATGCGCAAAACCATTCAATATCGCACGCGCAAACTTTATTCTCGCACGACAGTGGCAGCGGTCACGATTTGGGGGCGGAATTCTATCAGCGGCGCTCAAAACGAAGTCAATATCTTATTCCCTCTGTCATGAAACTTTACCAAAATGCAACATGAATGACACAGACTCTCAAGGAACCCATATATATGAGACACTGGACAGGAACATTTATGCATATCGTGCAATTGAGGTATTTATTAAGAGATTTGCGTGAAATGCATAACCTTTTATGAGGCAGAGATGGTGCCCATATCAAAACAACACCGTCGATGCCTCAGAAATGGGGCTAACTTTAACCGTGCCCGGTGGTTTTCTCCGACTTCTTCGGTTTCCTCCACCAGAGACAAGGTAGGAAGTATACATCTGCCATGGAGAGTGACTCGATAAGTCAGTGCTTGAATTCTTTCACAATCCATGTAAAACAACGTGTCTATACTTTTTGTAAAAGTTTTTGTTCATTATCTAATGCTCAAATTGCAATCGTTTGGTTTTTGCATTATATATATATATATATATATATATATATATATATATATATATATATATATATATATATATACATATATATATATATATATATATACATATATATATATATATATATATATATATATATATATATATATATATATATGTGGTGCAGAAAAATAAAAACTGAAAAAACTTATTGACCATTTTTTTAAATCTGGTGTTTGACTGTTCACTCCATTTTTAGTGACAGTTTTTAGCATCAAGCAGATCTCCGACGAATGAACAAATATAAGTCAAAGTTTTCACGTTTTAGAGTGTTAAAAAGGGAAAAACATAAACAATGAACTTCATTTACATTACGTTTATGCGTTTATGTATCCTGCAGGGGTTGAAGAGCATTTGCCATGGAGCACGTCAGTGTCCCATTTGTGCCGGCTATATAAGCACGTAAACAAAATACAAATGAGGTTCATCGCTTTAAAGATTCTGTTTGCGGAAAAAATAGACCAAGCGTGCAGTGGTCAGGTTAGACCACAACCTGTAGGTGATACGTTCTTTCGCGAGATTCAATATTAATATTAGTTTCAGTGCTTTCTCAACAATTCTAGAGTGGACCATGCATTTTGCTGCGCATATGTCCGTATATGATCACAGTTTATGTGGGTCGTCTCTGTCTGGGTGTCAACACTTTTTGGCAGAGATAATCTTGATCTAACTGAACTTTGTTGCCTTGCAGATTATTGTTTGGTATAAAAGGGAGGGGGGGGGGTTAAAAACAAAAGACACAAGTCATATTACTTTGGGCCTTATTTAAGTATGCCTTCCGCCGATTTAATGTCAATACATGTAACAGACGTTTCTTTCAACAATACTTACTCTCGTCGCAACATAAGCCTCTATTTGTTCAGATACATGTAATGATAAATGAAGGTACACACAGACACATGACTCACATAAGGAGGCATTATTTGTGATGTTTCAAGATAACATTTCATCATGGTGAGTCTTCAAGCTCAACCTCACCCACCCATTACCACAGTGAAAAAATCCAAATAATTTCCAGCCAGACACACCACATCAAAATGT
>CAXHWN010000738.1:0-27000 GCA_964020975.1 Hermodice carunculata | reverse complement strand
CATGAAGCATCATGCACACAGAGTTTCACGTCTGTAGACCACAACCTTTGCCGCAATGTAGGTTAAAGCTGTGTAGACTTCAGAATGTTACCTGTCCTTACCAAACATTTACTTGTCCCAGACAATGGGGCTTGCCTTAATGTTCAGCCATGTACATGGATACGCATGTCAGGACTAAAGTATATGTCATGTAGTTGCACTGGCCCCTAGGTCAATGTCATTTTCAGATGATGACTTAAGAATTGTTTCACTTTGGACTTTGGCACAATGATTGTCCTATAGGCCTGTAAGGACCAAATGGTTCTCAATCATGCTTATGCAAGGAACTGCTTCTAGATACAGGTTCTGCTGGGCACAGGGCAGTCACAGTGCTTTTGTTTTTCTTGGCTTTGGGATGAATTGTCTTGTGATCATGGTTGCTTTAAAGTACCAAAGACAGAAAATATGCGTACATTTTTTCTGTTGATGATTGATTTTCAAACTTTGTCATTTATCAGCCATTAGGTAAGGAAATCTGTAGCAAAATATTTTGTCACTAAAGGTGGACTTACATGTATGCAACATTGTGTAGAAATATATGAACTCTCAATTTCATTTATTGCTGTGAGACACCAGTGTGGCAGCTTTTTCTGGCAAGAGATTTTCCTGTAAGACTCCCTGTAAAGCTTCGTACAGCTGGGTCGGCCACAGACAACAACAAAGAAGCTGAAATTTTCAGGTAAAATTCCCCAAGTCCCGTCCAGCAAGTTCAGGGAAGATCTCTTGACCTGCTACTCAAAGTTTTCTGATGGACCTAATTGTAAAATTGTAGGGTTGATGGATAGTGTGCAACCATGTCTTGCTTCATTGTTAGCCTAAAGGTCATGTGACCATGCAGTGCCATATGTGCCCATCCCATATGGTCAACTCTCAGTGCAGAGATAACGGGGCAATTTGTGCAGGAAAAAAACCTGTCTGTTCACATAAATAGTTTATAAGCCTGTTTAATGTTTGTGTCTGAAATAGTGGCAGTCACTGGTCATATTGAGAGTACATGTAAATCGATCTTGGTACAAAGGATTATATCATTAATGATCTATGTATGCTTTGCATGATTTCCAACGAATAATAAACATTTTGCTTATCTGAAAAATGTACACCCACTCCCGTACTGCCCTGCAATATTAATGGGAATAAAGAGAATGCAGGCTAAATTAATGGTGCCATAAAGTGCACATTACTTATGTATAAAGACTTGAGTCCTGTGCAATTGAAGTGTCATGGCTGACCACAATGCTTCCCTTATGTTGCACACTGGTATGGCTATTATGAGAGAGAACAAAAAGGAACATATATAAAAAAAGCAAAAGTGGCGTTTCTGATTTTTCATCCTTTTTATTCATAAAATATAATGGACACCTTGATACCGTTAATGTTTGTAATTTCTGTCAGCAGATTTATTATTTGCAGTGGTCATTATGGTTATATAATGGTTTTGCACCATGATCCAAAGTGGAAACTCAAAAGATGTGCGTGCAATACTTGATGGAATCTTTCAGACCCTAGTAGTTTGTTTCAGTTTTCTTTTCCTTTTTTTCAGCTGAGCTTTTAGGAGGGTGAGGCATCCGTCGTCCATCTGTCCATCGTCCTTCGTCCATCCACAATTCACATTTTCAACATCTTCTCCAAAACGCTTGCTGGATCCACTTCAAACTTGGTGGGGATGTGCCTTGGGTGGGTCTCTACCAAGTTGTTCAAATGGTCCAGTGATTTTTGGATTTTTAATGAATTTTTTTGTTCATTTTGGGGGGAAATCTTTAAAAATCTTCTTCTCCGAAACTGCTTGGTCAGTTACTTTGAAATTGTATAGGGACACTTCTGGGGACCCCCAAACCTTAATTTGTTCAACAGGTGGCACTGTGATTTTTTTTCAATTTTTTTGTGCGTTTTTGCTATTTTCTACTTCTCCATAACCATCTCTCAGATTTTGCTGAAACTTGGTGGATATGTTCTTTGTGAAAGGGTCACACAAGGTTGTTCGCCAGGTGGCTTTGCTGTGGATCCCTGATTTTTAACTAATTTTTCAATTTGGGTACTGATTGGTCAATGCATACATTCCTATTGTTTACTATGTAAGTCAATGGGAATTGCGATGGTAATTCATATTTTCAACCTCATCTCCAAAACCGTTATCCAGATTCACTTCAAATTTTGTGGGTATTTGTGTTGGGTAGGTCTCTACCAAATTTATTCAAATGGTCATGGTCCATGTACAGTAGGTGAGTGACATTGACCTCATTTCCAAGGTCACAGGGTGAGGTGCATGAAATTCACTGTTTATATGGTAACTTGAGAACTATTAAGGCTAGGACATTGGTATTGTACATGCTAGTTGTCCTTAATGAGGGCCAGACTTAGACAGTAGATGAGTGACCTTGACTTCTTTCCCAAGTTCATAGGGCCACTTGCTCAAATTTTACTGTTCAGCTGACAACTTGAGAGCTATTTAATCTTGGACCTTGATGTTGAACATGATGGTTGTCCTGAGCAAAGGCCAGAATTAGACAGTACATGGGTGACCTTAACTTCATTCCAAAGGTCACTGGGACCCAGAAACTTACGTGAATTTTACTTTTCACATGGTAACTTGAGAACTGTGGAAGGTAGGACTTTGATGTTGAACTTGTTGGTGTCCCTCTATTTAGGAAAGATTGAGACCGTACATTAATGACCTTGACCTCATTCTCAAGGCCACAGGGCCACCAACATGAATTTTACTGGTGGCATGATAACCTGAGAAGCATTTTTATTGTGACTTTGATCTTGCACATGGGGATGGCCCTCTATGAAAGTTAAGATTCAGAATAGGTCAGTGACCTTGACCTCATTTCCAAGGTCATAGGGTGACTTAGTCAGCTAGGCACAGGACTGTCACAGTCCTCTTGTTTGTTTCTTTTTTTTTTCTTTTTTGTCAAAGTAAATAATTTTTGCTTTAGTGTGTCAGGTTTGTTTTGTTATTGTGTTCAATGCAATATGGAGGTAAAAGTATCCATGAGAAAAATGGCCATTACACTTTGTAGCATTGGCATATGGTTAAGAACCCAAATTTGGATTGTCATCTTATTTATCATAATCTAGATTGTCATCCCATGGTGTCATATTCTGGATTGTCATCCCATGGTGTCATATTCTGGATTGTAATCCCATGGTGTCACATTCTGGATTGTCATCTCATGGTGTCATATTCTGGATTGTTGTCCCATAGTGTCATAATTCTTGATTGTCAACTCATCGGGTCATAATCTGCTTTTGCACATTTCACTTAGATTGATGATAAATTTTCACATATCTATGTAATGTGGACTAGTGAGAAAATGTTACTATGTAACTGATACTTATCAGTATGGTGAATTTAACATCTAGTTCTTTCCATGAATACAATATTCAAAATTTGAGAGGACAGAGAGCCCATATTGCATTCCATGAGTCATCTCATGTTATTGATAACATTGTGGACAACAGATGTCATGATGATATGCCCCCAGTCTATAGTTTTCCATGGGACAGGTCAATGTGCTATTAGCAGTACCATCAAAAGCTATGTATTGACCTGTGGCATGCCACCATGATAGGTCTTATCTATCCCCAGCAAAAAGGGTTTTTTTTAACATGAAATTAAAGTATAAAAGTTAAAGCAGACATTTTGTATGTATGTGTACATGCTTTTTTGCAGTTTGGGTGGGAAAGTGTGAAGGTGTGTCAGTTGTGAGTCCACATGCATGTACAATGTATTTGTACATCATATAATTGTTCTTACAATGGCCAAATTGACTGGCAGACGAAAGCATATTTAAAAGCTGTCTGCCAGTACCGTATTTGTGATTTTTATATTACTGAGCTTTGTATATTGTACAGAGGTTTCTCTTGAAAACAGCACCAGATACCAGGAAGAAACTAACAAGTGACTACGTGTAATGCCAGCGTGGAAATTTGATAGACTTGAATAAATAGTGATGGTCTTGCAGACAGCGTCTTTTAAGCTTGATGGCCCTTGTCTTTGCACCATGCCAGGCCATGACTTAATTGTTAACAAAGACATTTCATGCCCACGTATGAGGGGCTCCACCCATATAATTTTCTTGTGTCCTTATGTTAACAAAGACATTTCGTGCCCACATATGAGGGGCTCCACCCATATAATTTTCTTGTGTCCATATGTTAACAAAGACATTTCATGCCCACATATGAGGGGCTGCACCCATATAATTTTCTTGTGTCCATATGTTGACAAGGACATTTCATGCCCACATATGAGGAGCTCCACCCATATAATTTTCCTGTGTCCATATGTTAACAAAGACATTTCGTGCCCACATATGAGGGTCTGCACCCATATAATTTTCTTGTGTCCATATGTCGACAAGGACATTTCATGCCCACATATGAGGGGCTGCACCCATATAATTTTTTTGTGTCCATATGTTGACAAAGACATTTCATGCCCACATATGAGGGGCTGCACCCATATAATTTTCTTGTGTCCATATGTTGACAAGGACATTTCATGCCCACATATGAGGGGCTTCACCCATATAATTTTTTTGTGTCCATATGTTGACAAAGACATTTCGTGCCCACATATGAGGGGCTCCACCCATATAATTTTCTGGTGTCCATATGTTAACAAAGACATTTCATGCCCACATATGAGGGGCTGCACCCATATAATTTTCTTGTGTCCATATGTTGACAAAGACATTTTGTGCCCACATATGAGGGGCTCCACCCATATAATTTTCTTGTGTCCATATGTTGACAAGGACATTTCATGCCCACATATGAGGAGCTCCACCCATATAATTTTCTTGTGTCCATATGTTGACAAAGACATTTCGTGCCCACATATGAGGGGCTGCACCCATATAATTTTCTTGTGTCCATATGTCGACAAGGACATTTCATGCCCACATATGAGGGGCTGCACCCATATAATTTTCTTGTGTCCATATGTTGACAAAGACATTTCATGCCCACATATGAGGGGCTGCACCCATATAATTTTCTTGTGTCTATATGTTGACAAGGACATTTGATGCCCACATATGAGGGGCTTCACCCATATAATTTTTTTGTGTCCATATGTTGACAAAGACATTTCGTGCCCACATATGAGGGGCTGCACCCATATAATTTTCTTATGTCCATATGTTGACAAGGACATTTCATGCCCACATATGAGGGGCTCCACCCATATAATTTTCTTGTGTCCATATGTTGACAAAGACATATCATGTCCACATGTCAGGGCCTCGGCCCATATAATTTTCTTGGGTCCATGTGGGGAATACATTTTGTGACCACTGGAAAGGACATTTTTGTTGCAGATTCAAGCTTAATCTTGCTGTCAGTATGATAATGTGCAACTGTTAGCTGGATCTCATAGTGTATCTCTGATACAAAAAACCCCACAAAAATATAGTACATCATTATAAAATGATTAAATCCGTGTGTGTGTGCGTGTGTGCGTGCATGTGTGTGCGTGCGTGTGTGTATGTGTACACTGTATTTATTTATTACTTTTTCATTAACAGCCGTCCTTTAATGGGGTCTGTTGAGCCATATGCTGTATGCATGCTGGAAGCACCAAGCTCTGCTTCAAGATAAAGTCATTATAGTTTGGGGGTCTATTTGCCACATGTTTGCCTGTGTAAAGTACCTGTAGCATATGCCTCCATGGTATCAGGTGACTAAATATTTAAAATTTTAGGCATGTAAAAACTGTCAAAGCTTATTTGCTGTATATTGATAAATGCGTCATCATTGACATTTATCCAGTCCAATATATTTCATAAATTTGAAGATTTTTTATGTGTAAAAATGCTGGGAACTGTTGTTTTGTTCTCATATCATTCTCTTTTTATATGTTCATTGTCCAGTTAAAATTACCAGATAGGTTCATTGCTTCCTGTTAATATGTGGATCTGATATTTCTTGTAATGATCCTGGGAAACAGGATACTTGTATTTTTTTCTGTCTTCATTGTTTTCTGTTCGTGCTGTTTCTGAATTTTCAGAGGACTGACATGACTGTATGCAAATTGCTCCATCTGTTGCTTGCCTGTGCTGTGCATGCACAGTTATGTATGGGTGCCAACGCAGACATTTTGTATTTCCATGACCTCTTTCTTTCTTTCTTTCTTTCTTTCTTTCTTTCTTTCTTTCTTTCTTTCTTTCTTTCTTTCTTTCTTTCTTTCTTTCTTTCTTTCTTTCTTGCTTGCTTGCTTGCTTGCTTGCTTGCTTGCTTGCTTGCTTGCTTGCTTGCTTGCTTGGTTTCTTTCTTTCTTTCTTTCTTTCTTTCTTTCTTTCTTTCTTTCTTTCTTTCTTTCTTTCTTTCTTTCCTTCCTTCCTTCTCTCTCTATCTCTCTCTCTCTTTCCTTCCTTCCTTGCTTGCTTGCTTGCTTGGTTGGTTTCTTTCTTTCTTTCTTTCTTTTTTTTTTTACTTTCTTTCTTTCTTTCTTTTTCTTGCTTTCTTATTTTAGAAGCTCCGTGTCTGACTTTTTTAAAGACTATCATACATAGAAACTCTAAACTTGGTATGATTATACCTCTGGTACATAAAATCTGGTCTCATTGTTAAAAAGGGTGACTGGGCATTTTTGAATTGTAAATATCTTCAAAAGTATTATAAGTAGAGCTACAGTTCCAACTTCAATTCATAGGTTTGTGCTGTAGGCACATCCAACAAACCACAGACAACAGTTGTAGCATCTAAATTTCTGTTTTAAGTTCTTGAAGATACACACAGATTTACTTGGAAGCAAATCTTCTTTTCTAGTTATAGATTGATTCCCATGCCATGACTCACTATGTGAAGGCCATGATGTCCTGGCCCTGCTGAGATCTATGGAATTGGTGACTGCGTTGTTTATTAGGGACAACTTTGAGTTGATGTGTGCTGATTTTCCCAGTTGTGCAAGGCTGGCAGAGCCAAACCATGAAAATTACATGAGGGACACAAGCCTTACCCCCAGTTGATAAACCAGTGTCCACTTTCTTTCCCTCATAATAAAATTAGCTATTGTGATGTGGATCATGTTCTATCAAAGGCCTATCAGTTCAATTGTTCAAAGGACATATTATGCTACCCTCAACCTTGACACAACTATTGACGTGATGTTTGAGCATGTCACCAAATAGGGAATCATCGCTTGTCAGGTAGAATATAACTCTGGGCATGGGAGAAATATGTCGTATTCATGGTAAACATGTAGGCTTGCATTTGAGTGTTCATGTCCTTATTGAATTACCAAGGTCATTATAGGCCAATGAAAATTGATTTCTTGTGACAGGAATAATTTGAATATGTTGACAGTAAATTCATGTTCATGTACACATACATGTATGTCTGTTGCAAGACCTCCGATACATGTATAGGATTGTGCATGCAGGAATCAAACCTCGACAGAATTGTTAAGGTTGCATGGCAGCCATTTATACATTATACTTTTATGGGTCATCTCTATAGTATGTATGGCCAGGACGTCAGATGAAACTGATGTCTCGGGAACATACATGTAGATTACACAGGTGTCAACAGCCAAATGGGTTGAATCAGGAGGTGTATGAAGACAAAGGAAATGGGCCATTTCCCCATAGAGTTGCTGCATGTTAACAACTTTTGAAGTCTCCTGATCTTGGGACATGTGCCAATATTGGGAGAGTTAATTGACAGGTGTGATATTAAATGTGTATTTTTTGGCAGTGTATAACTTAAGAACTGTGCCAAGATTTTCTGAAACAATGGAAGGATTTCATTTGTTGTTTTTGTACTTTTCCCAATTAAAATAGAGACCAATTCCCTGTAAATATAGTAACAATAAATATATATGTTCACTATGGGGTTGAACAGAACTCTGCTGGTTAGTAACACTGGGGCTGCAATAGTCATTTGAAACATTGATATGGGAAGGCAGGAATTTGACAGTTCAAATAATCACTTGCATATTCATGGCAGTCAGATTGTACACATGGATGACCTTGTTCTCATTCTGAAGGTCACAAACATTTTGATTGTACATGTGTACCCTAAAGATTTGCATATGTTGGGGGGAAGGATTCAATGATAATTTAGGGAACTTGGTCAGTTAAACATCCTTAATATAATACCTCACATGTAGGGTCTCTGACAGGTGTACACTTTCAGTTTCTATGGTCACCTTGCTGCAAAACTGTAGGGGGGGGGCATGAAATTTTGTAGAATGGTCAAAAAAGTGCTAGTTTGTCTCTGTTATTGATATTTTCCTGTATTAAAGTGCCAGGCACTAATACAATATTCATGTTTATAGTGCAATGTATGACTAAATTTTTGTCTGATGGGTTATCAGTTTGATGGTTTTCTTGTTAAAAAGGAGTCTTTATGTGAGACTATTAGGGCTGTATGTTGAAAAGTTTAATAAATTTAAATGACTGGACAGATGAGTGATCTTGCTTCATGCACGACTGGACAGTCCATTACCCAGTTATTATTATTTTACACTGCTTTTTTGCTTTCAATGGCCTCTGAAATGCTGTTGATGACTCACATACTTACAGAGTAATTTGAAAATGTTACAGATTCAAATTGTGTGTGCAAGTGTATTGTGCTTGTTTGAGGTGTACCTGCCTCCAAATTTATGGCATGTAAATTATGAATTTCTTGTTCTGGAAAGTGTGAGCAGTCTTCCATAAACTGGAGTCATAAAATACATTGTACAGGTGGAGTTTTCTGTCCAGCTGTCGATCTGGTCTGAACTTATTAATTACTATCAATAATCAGGGCATCACTTTTATAGAATTCAACTCATTCAACAACAGTCCTTGATTTTCGTATATATATTGTTACCCAGATTTAAGACAAAGGTTGCATATTAAAATTCTTCATAAGCAGCTTCCATCCAGGTATATCAAGATGACCACAGGCAAATTAAGTCAGTGGTTTTTTTTTCTATTGCCTAGCAAATTTTGCTGCAGCTTAAAGGTGGCTGTAGTTTGACTTGCCAGGCAATGCAAGAACCAGTGACCAAGGCCCCTAGCATATAACTGAATGGAATGAGTTAGTATCAGTGATAAGGTGATCGCTTTGTGTTACACTGAGTGCATGATGGGAACTATTTTTGTCATATTGTTAAAACTGTTGATGGAACTGATGCCTATCAGTGTTTCCATTAAATATTGTTGGTTCCTTAACTCCTAGCACTTTGGCCAGTTTTTGGATCTGGCACAGCCAGCCTGGACTGGGCAGATTTTGTCCAGAGCTTTCCTCAGACGCTGTTATTCTGAAAACCACCAAACTTGGCCAAGTGACTCACCTACCAATGAAACGGAGCATATTATTTGGAATTGAGCATATTATTTGGAATTGTCGTGATGTTCATAATTTTTCAGATTAGCTAGGGGTAGTTCAAGTTTTAAAGCTCCATATCTTCAGTACAGTGGTCCCTGTCTTGAGAGACCGCGCCAAGGGCAGGTCGAAATGTGGTCTCTCAAAACAGGTGGTCTTTCATGGGAGGTATAATAACATGGAAAAGATAGCAGATTGTTCTGAGAGAGTGGTCTTAAAAATATATGCGGTCTCTCATTGGAGGGTCTCTCAAGACAGTTACCACTGTACTATTATTGCAGGGAGATGCAAATTCTACCTTACACATGGAGGTTTGTAACACTTACCAACATATGGAATGGGAAAAAAGTTGTATTATTTTAAATTATGCTAATTGGGGGCACTTGAGAAATTTAAATCTTCAAAATTATGATAGATAGAAGTGCCATTTCAATTTCAGTATAAATGTTTTGTGCCACGAGCAAATTCAATGACCAGTAAACCAGAGTTGTAGCATTTTAATTTATACCAATTATGGGCACTTGAAAAATTTAAATCTGAATATCTTCAAAACTGTTAAAGATACATGTAGATATGCCATTCCAATATCAATTTATAAGATTGTGCCTGTGGGGAATCCAATTAACAGGGAAACAAAGTTGTAACATCTTAATTTATGCTAATTAGGTGCTTTTGAAAAAAATTAAATCTTGAATATCTTCCGATTGATTGTGGGAAAGGTGCCATCCCGATTTTAGTTTATGGGATTGTGCCAATGGCAAATCCAATGAACAGTGAAACAAAGTTGCATTTTTTAAAATTTATGCTAATTAGGGGCACTTGAAAAATTTAAATATTGAATATTTTCCAATTGGTCATGGTAGAGGTACCATCCCAATTTCAGTTTACAGGTTTGTGCCAGTGGCAAATCAGATGAAGAGTAAAACAATGTTGTAGCATTTCAATTAATGCTAATTAGGGGCACTTGAAAACTTTAAATCTTGAATGTCTTCAAAAGTATTATGGATAGAGGTCCCATTCCAATTTTAAAAAATTGTTGTTTTTTTTTTTGTTTTTTTTGTGCCAGTAATGAATCCAATGAATAGTAAACCAATGTTATATATAGCCTTTTAATTTATGCTTATTGCGGCCACTTGAAAAATTTAAATCTTTGAATATCTTCAAACTTTTATAGGTAGAGGTGTCATTCCAATTTCAATTTGCAGGTTTTTACCAGGGATGAATCCAGTGAACAGTGAAGCAAAGTTGTAGCATTTTAATGTATGCTAATTGGGGTGACTAAAAAATTTAAATCTATATCTTTAAAACTGTTACAGAGGTGCCATTCCAATTTCAGTGACTATGTTTGCGCCATAAGCGATCTCCACTCTTCAAGAAGTGCTACTAAACAACAAGCTAAGTTTGATGTCCAATGACCTATGAACTAAAGTTGCATTTTAAATTATGCAACTGAACAAAAGTTAATCTTGAATTACTTCAAAACCATTGAAGCATTTAATTTATGCAAATTAGATGAATGCACACAATTTAAATCTTGAGTATCTTCAAACCATTTTAGCCTGAGATACAGCCGTTGTTCCAACTTCAATTTACTGCCTTGTGATATCACTGTGCCCAATGAACAATAAGCCAAAATTGTAGCAGATAATCTCAAAAGAGAAGCATGTTTCAACAGGTGGGTGGGGGGTAGTAGCAAGTGTTGATAGAGATGAAGTCCCAATATTTGTGGTATCTGGCATTATTTGATACATGTACATATATGACTCAATAATGGAGATACACATACCTGGTATGTGACTTGCAGAATTGTGTGGTATATTAATTCAGGTTAGTTTTCTTTTGGTCTTACAATGTCTAGGGAGGCTTACATGTAACTGAAATTATCTACATGTGGTATATGTTTACATGAACATAGCATCAAAAAAGAAAAAAAAAAAAAAGAAAAGAAATGTAAGTACCTGTTATGATATATGAAGGGAAATGTTAAAGCATGCTATCCAGTCTGCTGAAAATTCCGGGCTTTTATATGGAATTATGTAAAGTCAGCGACATCTGCATTTATGGACAATAAGGTAATAGAATAAACATTAACATGACTGTAGCATCCAGCTTGATCAAATTATCCTATCACTGTGTACAATACAAGGAATTTGTCATAAATTAAAAACATTTTAGGTAATGGCCCAAAGTGTTTAATTGCCACTTTATCTCTCTTAGCATGCTTAAATGAGCCATTAGAACTGTACATTAGGACGACCTTCATGTGTGGCTTATTTGCCATCTGGAGTGGCTAATCATGTTGTCTGCCACCTTGAGCTAATATTCATTCTATGCTTTTCTTATTAGGTATAGCCATATTGATATCTTCAAGTCAATACCTGTGCCCTTTTTATCACATGTGGTGACACATTTGGAAATCAGAGTAAAGCTTGGAAATGGTCACACAACACATTTAATTATCTCCTTGATTATGTAAGAATATGATAAATGTGGGACAATTCATTTGTCACCAGTTTGAAGAGCTTACAAGGCAGAAAACTTGACACGAAAGCTCCAGTAGGCTGGGTCAGTTTACTGTGTGAGAATAATGGTGTAGGGTATGTCAAGAAAGTATCTGTGGATGAAAATATCTCGAGGTTCGGGTGCCACCATGTCCGTGCCTGTCTTTCTTGTCCTAATGGTTTGTTAAGATTTTCTGCATGCACAGTGAGTTTCATAATTTTTCGTATGCAGTTTTGTTAAATTGTACAGGCCAGTAATGCGGGTGAAAAGCTTCCATTGATATCTAGTGTTTTGATGCAGGAAGATGATACGGGTGTACATGTTTTACATTTTTAGACGGTTCTACTGCTTTCAGTGTGTACAAGTTTGAACTTTTTTGGCTGATATATGTTACACATACATATGTATTCATGCACATGTATATGCTTTTAAGCTGTGAAAAATTATGAACACTTCACACCTCAGTGAAATTTGATGTGCAGTATGGTTAAATAATGTGCAGTATGGTTAAATAATGTGTGTTTTCTTAATTGAAAGTGTCAAAAGTAGGAGGAGAATGTTGTGATATTCTTGAACTGATTGAAAGATTGATTGATATGATGATTTTGTTTAGAATTTTGTTCTACATGTATATTTTGCAGTGTTTGATTTTTGTCAATTAAAAGTTATATGACTGTGTGAAAACCATAAAAGAAACTCTCTGGAAAAGACCTAATTCATTTTGTGCTAGTTACGCATTTTCACGGAAAATATTTTAGAGGAATTGTATGAAAGTAGCATATTTCGATCCATCTTCCATGTGGGGATTGCTATCAATATGGTATACCCATAGGTGATGAAAACCTGTTCAGTCCATAATGTGTGGCACTGATTACTGTTCATGTTACATCATATCATTGTGTGACAGTTATATCATGTGGAGTGGCTGTGGAGTGGTTGGGCCAAGAGGTGACAACAGTTACTTTATCAATATATCCCTTTGGCTCTTTGCAGCATTGCCAGATTGCAAGCAGGTACATCTATACGTAGTGCATGTAAAAATGAACGAATCTGCACATATTCATTGAATAGGTGTGCTGGTTAGGTCATCAATGAACTACATATCTGATCTGGCTGAATTAGCCTTTCCCATTTGAATTAAGACTGCTGATTAGGTCATCAATGAACTACATATCTGATCTGGCTGAATTAGCCTTTCCCATTTGAATTAAGACTGCTGGTTAGGTCATCAATGAACTACATATCTGATCTGGCTTAATTAGCCTTTCCCATTTGAATTAAGACTGCTGATTAGGTCATCAATGAACTACATATCTGATCTGGCTGAATTAGCCTTTCCCATTTGAATTAAGACTGCTGGTTAGGTCATCAATGAACTACATATCTGATCTGGCTGAATCAGCCTTTCCCATTTGAATTAAGACTGCTGATTAGGTCATCAATGAACTATATATCTGATCTGGCTGAATTAGCCTTTCCCATTTGAATTAAGACTGCTGATTAGGTCATCAATGAACTACATATCTGATCTGGCTGAATTAGCCTTTCCCATTTGAATTAAGACTACTGGTTAGGTCATCAATGAACTACATATCTGATCTGGCTTAATTAGCCTTTCCCATTTGAATTAAGACTGCTGATTAGGTCATCAATGAACTACATATCTGATCTGGCTGAATTAGCCTTTCCCATTTGAATTAAGACTGCTGATTAGGTCATCAATGAACTACATATCTGATCTGGCTGAATTAGCCTTTCCCATTTGAATTAAGACTGCTGGGTAGGTCATCAATGAACTACATATCAGATCTGGCTTAATTAGCCCTTCCCATTTAAATTAAGACTGCTGGGTAGGTCATCAATGAACTACATAATTATCTGATCTGGCTGAATTAGCCTTTTCTATTTGAATTAAGACTGCTGGGTAGGTCACCAGTGAACTGCATATCTGATCTGGCTTAATTAGCCTTTCCCATTTTAATTAAGACTGCTGGTTAGGCCATCAATGAACTATGTATTCAATCTGGCTTAATTAGCCTTTCGTTTTTAAAAAAAGAAAAGAAAAATCACCGATACCACAGGCCGATTACAACCTTATACCAGAACATATTTGTAGTATAGGTGAAATGCATGGTCAAACTAGTTATTCATCAGGGAGAATGAGAACTGTTGTATTTCCCAAGTGTTGATGCATGTGAACACGATACATTAATTGTAATATGATCACATTGCTACCGAGACTCGGAAAGTTGACAATTTGTACACAGTGTATTACACCATATTATCCAGTGGAATGGATTGTATGACATATGTGAAAGGACAAGGCTGTATGGCTGATATGATCTCAGTTATTACACTTTGAAATTACTGGCACTACAGTATACAGTGGGCCTCCTCTGAGGACCACTCCAAAGGAAGACCACTTGCCTTTTAAGGATGCATTTTATCAGGTCCCTAGAGCTGTCACTTCAGTATCATTGACCTCCATTTAGAGTCCACTTCTGTTGTGTGACCAGTTTTGGACCTTCAGCCGGTGGTCTGCCAAAGGAGGGAGTACTGGCCAGGTGTAATATTGTGTATATAAAATGGCATGTAACAGGATCAGTAGGAACACTCAACATGAAGTGATAGGCTGTGTAGATAGCCATGCCTCAGAGCATCCAAGTCTGGATGTTTTTTTGTTTTTGTTTTAAATTAAAAGCAGCAGTGCTCTAACTGCAACCAAATTGTCATAACACATTTTCACTTGTTTGTAATGTTTTAGGCAAAAGTTGTCATGAGTTTTGTGCTGGTATATATTCTGAGACCTGGGAACGTGTCACTCGTTGAGCAAAGCAATCACGGTTGATGCACGCAGTGAACACATGCTATTGTTTCACATACATTTCCAGGTTAAAGTCACTTTTAAAACTTCCAGTTTTTTTGGAAACTTTTGATGCAAATATCCTCAACTTTGACAGATAAAATGACAATAGCCCACCCATATAGTCACCCAAATTTATTAAGGGCACTGATGGTTCTGATGTGTGAGTTTATGTTATATGTATATACACACACACACACACACACACATATATATATATGCTGTATTTGTCCTAATAGTAGCACATTGTGCCAATGCAAAGATTTGCCAGATCTTGCAGTGTTTTCACGGGACTATGGAATAAGTACTTTTCTTGATTTAAGGTTTTGAAGGCTGTACAGTCCATTTAGGTGTTAAAGAAACATTAATATACTGCAGTGACATTTAATTTTTGATTTGAAAGTATCATCTTTGCTAAATTACTGGAAATATCTTGATTTTGAATCTAGACCACTTGGGTTGAAAGTGGGGGGCATGTTTCTATTAGGGCATGTGCTACTATTAGGATGAATATGGTATATATATATATATGTATACATGTATGTGTATACCAAATTATTATTATAATTAAAAACTTCTACACCATTTTTTTGTTGTTACCTAGAATGCACCCAGTTTCAAGATGTAAATATAGATATGTGTATGTATATATGTGTGTTTTTGGTTCTGTTGCAGAATTGAAACAAGCACACAATTTGATGGAAAGTATGATACCGTCTACGTGACCTTGAGGGGCAGAGTTATACTGGTGACCAAGTGGTATGTGTTGGAATAAAGTGTGCACGGGACCTGGCTCATCAAATAAACAGAAGAGTTGGTGAACAATGACTATTGATAACTGGACTGTCAGATCATCTGTAATAGGCTTTGAAATGTCATGCAGTATTTTTGACATAAATAATGTTGCATCCAAAGTATGTATCATGTACATGTATGTTGCCACTACCCCTGTTTAGTTTTTTGTTTTAGTCCCCCATAGGAACCCAGGTGGGACTATGGGTTTGCACTCCTATGTCTGTCCTTCCATCCATCCATCCATCCATCCATCCATCCATTTCTCCTGTCCTCATCTACATTTCATGTGTATTATAGCTGGCAGAGAGTGCTTGTTCATTCCCTTCAATAGTACACACCCTTCATTTCATCTTTGATAGGAGACTTGAAAGTTACAATTGAGACTCACTTCAGATCCAGAAAATGTATCTCTGGGCCACACTCCCATATACCATACGTGAAGAAACCTAACTTGGTGTGTTGATACTTATTGGGGTAGGAGTATGTCAAATACCAAAATTACGTCACTGTAGGTTTGATCTCTGACCCAACTGAGACAATGCTTGTCTGGGCCACACTTCCTTTGCCTGCATGGCACACTCTAATGTTTTTGTTTCTGAATTTTACATTAGGACCAAGGCCGCTTCGCAGGCAAAACTTCCTATACTGTCGGCATAACAAATACCATTAATATTGCCCCCTGGTTTGGGATTCACTGTATGTTGCCATATAATGCAATTGTCCTTCTTTTCATTTGGAATTTTTTGACAATTGTACATGTACGTGGAAGTAAATATTTATTTTCACAGTTTTGATACAATTTTTCCCCACAATTATCATCATTTAAGGTCAATCACTTTTGTGTAGACAAGATCTTTGGTTCATATTCTGTTTTCTAGACTGAGTTTTAGAATAAAGGGTGACAAGTGTCTTTGGTAAGTGTATAGCTATATTGTGTACCAAGTCCAAAATGAGCTGTGAATTACATCATTTACTCGATATAGAAATTGCAACTGTGCTGTTGTGTACATTTTTCATTTATGTGCTGTGGCTATGTATTTAATACCACGATCATCATACAAATTTCCATTAAAAAATTTGTAACCATTGCAGCCTTTCTCTTGTCAGAATAAAAGGGAGTCAATGGTTTTCCTTGGCATGGATTGGGCACAGTGTGCTCAGCTGGTGTCAATGAAAGCTGTTGACCTGGGACGCACCATCATGATAGGTGTTATCTACAATTCTCAGCCAATTAAACGTTTTCTATTAACATGAAGCAGATGACACATCCATGTACTTGTGGGCAGATTGAGTGGGGAAGGGTCGGGTGATCTGATTCATTATTCTGTATGTATTAAGATTATAGGTAAATGGATTTTTAGCGTGATAAATGCTGCATTAAGTATGGTGAGAGATTCAGCCTGGAGAGTGAAGGTTGACCGTCAGTTGGTCTGTTACCTTGACGTGTATACATGTTATATGTTTATGTTATACTGTGTTTGTCTCTGCTACTGTATGTATATAAAGCATTCCAATAAATTCATTGTGGATATGATGAATGTGTCTGCGTTATATGTATGTTTGTGTATGCAGTACCACCCATGGGACCTGGCCAAAATGTTCCGTCAAGACGGGTGGTCCCTCGAGACAGGGTGTTTGGGTCTGTACAAATGAACAGGTACATTGGTAACTTTTTGTTTGTGGAGTGTATACTATAATTTGCTTTAATTTCACTCTATTCTTATTGTTACTGATGGCACAAGACCATAAAAATAAAAACACAATGAAACAGTATTTTAACATTGATTGAATAGGAATTATGTCAAACAATAAAATGAAAACTGCAGTGAAATGTCAAAAATACAAAAGCTGCAAAAATGTAAACACGCAAAACTAGCAATTTCCAGTATTCTGTGTCACTTCACATTCTGGAGCAGCCCTCAGATGAGTCATTATGACTCCCGGTGGAAGCGGGGGGGGGGGGGGGGGACATATTGTTTTAATGGCCCCTTCTTCTTCTTCTTCTTCTTCTTCTTCTTCTTCTTCTTCTTCTTCTTCTTCTTCTTCTTCTTCTTCTTCTTCTTCTTCTTCTTCCTCCTCCTCCTCCTCCTCCTCCTCCTCCTCCTCCTCCTCCTCCTCCTCCTCCTCCTCCTCTTCTTCTTCTTCTACACTTGGTTTCCATGCGATAAGTCTTGAAGGACTTGACAGAATTTGATGAAACTTGGTAGGATTATGTATCTTGGCAAGACCTAGGTTGGGATTGTATTTGGGTGACCTTGACCTAATTCTCAAGGTCACAGGGTCACTTATGTGAAATTGGTTTCCGTTTGATAAGTCATGAAGAACTTGATGGAATTTGATGAAACTTGGTAGGATTATGTATCTTGGCAAGACCTAGGTTGGGATTGTATTTGGATGACCTTGAGCGAATTCTCAAGGTCACAAGGTCACTTATGTGAAATTGGTTTCTGTGCGATAAGTCTTGAAGAACTTTATGGAATTTGATGAAACTTGGTAGGATTATGTATCTAGGCAAGACCTAGGTTGGGATTGTATTTGGATGACCTTGAGCGAATTCTCAAGGTCACAGGGTCACTTATGTGAAATTGGTTTCCATTTGATAAGTCATGAAGAACTTGATGGAATTTGATGAAACTTGGTAGGATTATGTATCGTGGCAAGACCTAGGTTGGGATTGTATTTGGATGACCTTGAGCGAATTCTCAAGGTCACAGGGTCACTTATGTGAAATTGGTTTCCATGCGATAAGTCTTGAAGAACTTGATGGAATTTGATGAAACTTGGTAGGATTATGTATCTAGGCAAGACCTAGGTTGGGATTGTACTTGGATGACCTTGAGCGAATTCTCAAGGTCACAGGGTCACTTATGTGAAATTGGTTTCCATTTGGTAAGTCATGAAGAACTTGATGGAATTTGATGAAACTTTGTAGGATTATGTATCGTGGCAAGACCTAGGTTGGGATTGTATTTGGATGACCTTGAGCAAATTCTCAAGGTCACAGGGTCACTTATGTGAAATTGGTTTCCATGCGATAAGTCTTGAAGAACTTTATGGAATTTGATGAAACTTGGTAGGATTATGTATCTAGGCAAGACCTAGGTTGGGATTGTATTTGGGTGACCTTGAGCGAATTCTCAAGGTCACAGGGTCACTTATGTGAAATTGGTTTCCATTCAATAAGTCATGAAGAACTTTATGGAATTTGATGAAACATGGTAGGATTATGTATCAAGGTAGGACCAAGGTTGGGATTGTATTTGGATGACCTTGACCTAATTTGCAAGGTCACAGGATCATTTATGTGAAATTGGTTTCTGTGCAATAAGTCTTGAAGAACTTGATGAAAATTGCTAGAGTAATGTATCTAGGTGAGAGCTAAAATAGGATTGTAATTTTCAAGCAAACTTGTCATTTGTAATTTGTTATCACCTGTAGCTTATTCAGAGACGTAAGTGTTCCACCGGGAGACATTTGATTTTCTGTTGTAAAATCAGTCTGTTCTAGTTCCGATGTGCTTTAGAGCTGGCCAGTATATAAATGAAACTATCCATAATCCAGTGGCAGACATCAAAGAGAGTGGAGCAATTCAGGAGCAAGTCTCTCACAATGCTCATTGAACTGTATAAATATTTTTTCCTCTTCCATTGATGTGTCCTAATAAGGTCATGGAGCAGTTTAATGTTATAACTAGGGTCAACGTGATATCAGTACAATTATTCTTACGATTTCATTATAACCTCTGCAAATGGAGAAAATACAGTACATATAAATAATACGTCACAATAATAAATACATTGGAAATGCGATGTCAGTTTCACAGTTGTGACATTCAAATTGCGGATAGGTCACCAAAGTTCCGAAGATAGTGTTTTCAACTGGCACCTTAATATGTGGCTCAGCGGGAGTACCTGGGCCAGGTAGCATGAGGGAGATGGACACAACGGCATGTATGTATGTATGTATGTATGTATGTATGTATGTATGTATGTATGTATGTATGTATGATGTATGTATGTATGTATGTCACAAATACATACACCCACACACACACATTGAAATTGACATAGAAAAAAATAACATATTTTACCATATTCTATAATATAGGCCTAACGCAAGTGCCTTCTGCTGTGTCCAGGTAACAAATTCAACTGACGTCACAGGAAGTAAATTGTAAAAGTCTGAAGGGGAAAGAAGATCCTATTTTAAACATGTTTCAACAAATGTCCAAGTTACATGCGTCCGATGAGCCTACAGCCTAACAAAATGTATGTATGTATGCTTCTGATAACCCAACCGACCCCACTGAAGTCTCGACTCTAAATAATTTTTATGAAACCTAAACATTAAAAAAAAAAAGGTTTCAAGCCACCCTTCCCTGATAAAAATTGATCAACCCTGGCTGAAAGATTTTATCTAGAAAGTGGCTGTCATGTGCCGTTATTTTGCAGTTAACGACAGGTAAGACACCAAAAATAAATCCCACTTTTAGTCAATCCTAGCTCAAAATGTATTTGCGTTAGAATAACATATCATATATGTGTGTACTCGTCATACTCCAAAGAATTTATATGTTCCGTATTTGGGTATCTGTGATGTAAATTGTTGAATAAACAATTGAAAGTTGACCGCAAAGCATCCACCCCATAAATGTCGATATAAGTCACTAATTATTTGTGATAAAATCATAATTACACTTGGATCTTAATCCTGACATATTGGCAACAAAAAACGATCCTGCGATATTTTATGTTTGGCTTCATTTTTCTGTTATCCGTCCTCAAAGTTTGACGTTTCAATTTTCCCTTTGATTTTCAAGATGTTCATTTTCTTCATTTCATAGAAAAAGAACGAAGCAAAGTTTAGAAAATCGCTGAATCGTTTATGCAGTTCAGACAGTAAAGAATCAAAAGCCGTTAACCGGATTAAATTTCGCCCAGCCGTTTTCTTGGAATAACCATTCTTAGGTGGGGCTGTCATCCTATTATCCTTTCTGAGAAAACAAGCTTCAAAGGCCTTTGATGTTGATCATTTGCCTCTCAAACAATACCATTTGCTCAAGTTGAGTTGATATTTGTACAAAACGTAGCAAACATCGTCCTTGAACATTCGGGGAGGTTGTCAATCAATTCTTGGCCAATCACATGAATAAAAGAGCCTGTGAAGTACGGAAAACATTATTCAGCGATCTGTCAAACGGCGATAGCGACAGTCTGGTTTCAAAGTGTGACGTCATGGAGGCGGCCCTTCTGGCCCCGTGACCTCTAGCCTGGCAACGAAAGTTGTGTTGCCTTGCCTTGCTTCGGTGGGGCGGCCTGCGACCACTTGTGGTCAGTGCACGAATGGCGGGTTTGGTCTTTCGCCCCCTACCTCTTCACCCCGTTTTTAGGGATTGTGTTTTATTGTATTTACTCGTCTCGTATCTGTATACCTTATGTAGTTAGCTTGTTAGACTTGTCTTTACACTTTACTTAGTTAGCTTGTCATTATTTTGTAGTTGTTTTCTCAATGAGTTTCATTTCTCTTTCCAACCTGAGCTTTGTAACGCTAGTTTGTGTGTTTTCTCTTGTGTTCACGTTTATGCTTATTTCAATGTGTTTATTTGTACTTTTATTTCCTTATCCCTGGGTTCCGATAAAGTATTATTATGTGCGTGGGTATCGTTGATTAGGGTGTAAGTTTTTTCCCCCGCCTGTCTTTGGTGTGAAGGACCACTGGGGTAATCCATCGCGACACGGCCTTTGAAGTTTGAAGGGACATCGTCTGATGATTCCCGCTCCTCTTGAACATTTAAAGTCTCCCTTCATTAGAACGCAAAACAAGCAAGATAACTATAAAGTAAACCACTAAGGGTATGATATGTTACCATGTTTGCATCTTTTCCCTGCCCACAAGCATACTTTCGGCATGCTGCCTTATTTCGCATTGCCGCCCTGATACCACTGTCTTTGTGCCATGGGCCGTTGCTACCTGCAGCCACGTGACAGGCTGTTTAAGTATGATTGACGGGTGGCATTGTTCCGTTAGGCGGCTGAAAACCAAAAGAATGACACATGGACGTTCGGATGTTCACATGCACAGGGATTTGCATCAGAAAAATTAAAGTGTGTCAATATCAATTATCGTTGTTTGTCTTGCTCTCTGATCGAGGGCGCCGGACTGAGGGCGCGAGTCACTTTAGACTCGCGCCCTCAGTCCGGCGCCCTCGATCAGAGAGCAAGACAAACAACGATAATTGATATTGACACACTTTTATTTTTCTGATGCAAATCCCTGTGTCCACATGCCTGTGTGGTTTTTGGCGTTTTTCACATATTTCTACTTTAGTTAAAAGCTCGAAATTTTGACAACTAATAGAAAGGACATTCATCTTGTAAAAACTGTTAAAATTTCAAAATCGGCCATGCAAAGGTTTTTGGTGTCTGAAGTGTCCTTAAGTCAAGTCAAACCATGGACCTACTATTAGATAGTAGGTCCATGGGCTGAGGAAACAGCATAGCAACACAAAGTGCAATAAGGCATATACCATGGTTGTTTGGTGAAACAGCGTAGACCATATCTGCGGCTGTTCAGTGATTGTTATCGTAATGTTACACTAGGTTCCATGCGTCGACCCGTTGTCTGAGTTACCAGGGCAAATGGTTGTTAAAGTACTTTTAAAACATGACTTGCTATCTTAACTTTAATCTGCCCACTTGGTTGTGTCTGAAGCAGTTATCATCATTAGTTACAAATCCAAATGCAATACGTTAGACATTGAGCTGGCTATTATTGAGTTGGCACGTGGTGAGGGCCATTTTGAACATTGCACAATGCATTGCATTGTAGGACAGTCTCACAAAAATACATTTGATTTGGATATCAAAGTGAATCACAGCCACAGCATATATCATTTATTATTGATGCTCTGAAATCTTTGCAAAATATATACTTTTGGGTGCATATATAATAACCCACCTCCCCCAGATCATCCCAATATCATCCTTGTTTATTACAAACCATTCAGATATTCTACATAGCTTAGATGTTTTTAAGGCCACCGGACCTGATGGCATTAGTGCCAAACTTTTAAAGGAAGAAAATTCGAAATTTGCCATCTTTACCCATATTTTAATTTAGATTACGTGATCACTTTGGGTGGTCGAATAAGCATCCAGAGTATTACAATTTTGGTGAGAGATATAGTTCTGTATTGCATACTCGCCTCCGCTTGAGTAGCAGTCAGCTGAATTCCCATCTGTTTAAGACTGATGTCAAAACACATGCCAGTTGTCAATGTGGTGCAAGTAATGAAGATGCTTGGCATTTCTATTTTTTCTTGTCCAAGGTATACTGTTATCCGATCCCAACTACCCAATATCATTTCACTGTATGCTCCTTTTACATTGCAAACTGTACTGTATGGTTCTCCTAACTGCACCCTGACAGAGAACACCCAAATTTTCTCTGCAGTTCAAGATTTTATTGTGCTCTCTGAAAGATTCACACAAACAGGTATTGGCTGAGGAATCATTTCTTTTTCTTACTCAAAACTTTATCTGAATTATGTACCTAGTAAACAAAATTAATTGCTTTGAACGTATTGAGCCCCCCCCCCCATCTGCCCCTGTCCAACTGTGATGTCTTCTCACTCTTGTATCGTGGCAAGTCGGTGGGCCCTGCCTCAATGTGCAGCGATTGTGTGTCAGTTGGTGTCCTGTTTAATTGTTGTCTATTCTTCCACGAGAGGCATTTATATAGGGCTAAGCCCTCTTTCCAATTGTTAATTGCTGATGAGAATATTGTATTTGTACATTGTTGAAAAAATAAAATACGTTTAAACCAAACTATTTGGTGCAGAATCCACAATTTTCAAAATGGCAGCCATTATGGGTTAGTCCTGATTCGATATTTTGAAGAGGTAGCGTCCAAAATATATGTGTGATTAGCGTTAAGGGAAGGTTAATTTGTCGAATGAATGTGATGTACAACATATAATGGGACTTTTCCAGAGTGAGCATTACCTGAAAATGTAAATACAATGCCATACAATTAGCAGTTGTACGCAGTGGCGGGCCCCAGAATAAGGATTTTGTATCAGACACTGAAGTCGCCTCCAGGATATGAATTAAGTAGCACTGCCAGTCGGACCTGCCAAGCCCCCCTGTTGAGTGAAAGGTGGAGCTTAAGGAGGAGGTTGCCCCGATAGTGGATACAGGTCCGAAAGTACCGGCTGGTTTTTATGTAAGTGATAATTAGCATCACCACAAAAATTCCATGATTAAAAGTTTGGTACATAGGAAACAAATCCCATGGATCAATGTAATATCACGTTGCACCATGGTAGTTATCTTTTTTTTTTTTTAAATGCAGAATTTGTTATGAGAAAGGCATTTGAGCGGGTCCATGCTGTTTGTTGTACGTACGAAAGGTGAAAGGAGTCAGTCATCAGATAAAACCGTTCTTTGCTTAATCTCGTGCAAAAAGGTATCAAATTGCTAGTGTGTGCTTTAAAAACCTTGCAAAATATGAATATCACACTAGCTCAGTTGCTGTAAAGATGTTTTCCTCCAGTTTAGGCATTTCATATGCAAACTCTGATTATTTTGTCACTGCCTGGGGATGGATATTTGGAAATTGCATCAGATTACTCGTTAAAGAACTACCGTCCCTTCAAACAGCTGTTAGGCAAAGCAACTCGCCACAAGTGCACTTGGGAAGCTCGTCGATGTCATCATTTAAGATCTCTCCTGTCGGTTAGTATTAGTGTGAGCCATTTTGTCTTGTATTATTCTATCTTGTAATAACAATATCTATAACGTCATTGATTATTGTTTTTAGGGGTATATATCGGATCAAAATGTGTCCATTGGTAACTTTTGTTTGTCCCGTGTGTGTGTGTGTTCACTCTATTTTTTGAGACCCCCCTCCCTCCGATTAGTCGTCTCTATACACCAAAGGATGATCCAGTTTAAATAAATATGTTTATATTATCCAGTGGTCCTAGTTTCTATGCACTTACATGTACCGACAGAAGTATAAATGTTACCCACTTGACGAAGTAATGTGATAGTAAAATGAAGTGGGATTTCCATAAAAATGCACATTACCAATCAACAAACACACGCTGGTGTTGGTTGCTGAAGAATTTATTAATTGCTATTAAAAAGTTCAATCATTTTACTATGCAGTGAACAGTGGTAAAATGGATGTGCTGAGCATTTTCTGAAGGATCTAAAATAGTGCAGATGAAATTTTGCTACATTCCAGCCAATGCTTGTGAAAATCAAACATTTATTCACAAATTTCAGTCTTCTCCAGTGCAGCCCCTGGAGTAACATACACTGGAAAAAATACATTCCCTCGAGATGTATTTTATTTCCACGAAATGATTAGAGAATTAAATCAGAAACACTTCTCGTGTCTCTTTTTGCGGCTAAGTGGCAAACGCCGGTTAGGAATTCAAACATTGTTCCCACCAAATATATTGTGCGGCAATGAAATAATGTTGCGTGCGAATGATGTACTATTGTGTTGAAATTAAATAATATTGTGTCGGAGTGTCATGATAACATTATTTGATAATGAAATAAGACGGGAAAATTCAACAAATTCCGTGGGAATGAAATTTATTGCATGAAAAGAAATTACAAGCCCGTTGGGTGGAAATTAAATATTACTATTGTAGGGAAGCGGAATGTATTGTTTGGGAAACGATATTGCGTGGGGGACAATCTATGATGAGACTGAGGACCAAGTTCCAGACCTTAGAAGTCTCTTGGGGGAAGAACCCACTTCTAATGATGTAGATGGATCGTTTACTCTTTCAGTACTCGATTTTGGACTGCGGCAACAAATTTCCTAAGTGCGCCTTGCGCTCTGGACGCAATTAATGCGGCCTAAAGCGCACCCAGAAAACCCTGTTGACCTGGATCAGTTTTCCCCTGGGAGTAAAGGCATGCTTGCGCTTTAGTGACAGTTTTTTATTAACTGCGTCAAATTTGAATGTATAATCATTACGGTACTTCAGAGGAGAATCAGATCTGTTATTATGAGCACTAAAGAGTCAATAGGTTTGGTTGTACCGGTAATAGGAGTAAGAACAGCTGAGTTATGAAATTTTATCATTAGGTGAACGGGCTGTAATGTTTGATTGCTATTAGTGGGTAATTTGTCGAAGGACTGCATTGGAAATGTAAAGATTATGCTATTTAATAAGAAAAGCTGTTGCCGAAATATTTTAAATGCCCCTAGTAAACCATGGTAATGGGGTGGCAACGCTGTGCTAAAATTAAGTCATGTGATGCATCATATAGCATGGTCCTGATGGAAAGCAGACCTTGTCAGTGGTTTTTATTTCATTGTGAACATTTACGACAAAAAAGTAAATGATGGCTTGACAACAGTAATGGGCTAACCGAAGCTTGACAATATATATATACATATATATATATATATATATATATATATATATATATATATATATATATATATATATATATATATATATATATATATATATATATATATATATTGAACAGAGTTTCCTGTGGGCATGCTGTTAAAAACGAGTGACAGCTGCGACCTTGTCTGTGTGAAGCTCGTGCAACCCTCCTCCCCCTCGATTAAAAAAAAGCAAAACAAAAACACCCCCCCGAAAAAAAAAAAAATCAAAATACATAAAAACCCAAAAACCAAAACCAAAACCAAAACAAAACAACAACAACAACAACAACAACAACAACAACAACAACAACAACAACAACAACAACAACAACAACAACATCACAACATAGTGATTCTGACCATGCCGCTTCACTTTCTCGTCCATCCTTATGTATCTAAAAGGTGTTTATAGATGGTAGGAAGGTCATCTATTGTACGACTTGGAAGTAAACAGTCAATAAACAAATCTGCACAACAACAGCTCATTTGTATGGCAGGACTACGTGTATATGAGGTGCATCGTGCTGTTGTAACATTCATGATAGTACATCGTTAAAAGTAACTTTGGTAACACACTGTCTGTTTGGTTTTCCTTGAGTACGCAGCGCAGCACAATAACACAATACATTTGTAAGTTCAAATAAATAAGCTTTACTCTTTGGTTCAGGTACTGGCGTATACAGATGACCGAAGGAAGGGAGGAAACGAGGAAACAAATGAAGACAGGCATCCATACAGACGAAGAGAGGTCAAGGACAAAGTACATATATTCTAACATTGAATTGCTGTGCACGACACTTAGAATTTGGTAAACGTTTTAAACTTTTTTTCCTAAAGCATGTATTTCCAAGCAGTCGCAGATACTTTCCCGCACTAATGTGTTGCACAGAACCAGTAGTGGATCCAGTAATTAAAGTGTTAAGCATGGCGTGGATCAGACTGTAATTATGACCAGAAAGAAATTCAAGATTCCGTGCAAGGAAAGGAGGAAAACGAAAAAACTTCTTGTAAAATATCAACTGGAACCTGGTAATATTATGGAGTCTAATATTTTTATA
>CAXHWN010000737.1:0-25000 GCA_964020975.1 Hermodice carunculata | reverse complement strand
CAGCATATCTTAAACAGCTTTTCAGGTCCATTATCACAATCAAGTATTAGCATATACAGGACAAAAAGGTAAGTTTTAGACATGATATGTTCCCTATCAAAATATGTCCAATCTTTGTAGTGCAAATGATCTTGAGCTGTTGTTATTCACAGAATTATCAAAGATAATCTAGCACCTATCTTTCATTGAAATAACTCAATTACCTTTCTTCATACCCTTCTGCCCAGGCTACCAAATTTCTCAAATAAAAGTATTTTTTCTTTCTTATTGAAGGCCTACTTTATTAATTAATGAATTTACCAAACATACAATGAATGCATGTGGTGCTTGTGATGGCTTACTGATAAGTATGTCATCTGGTGTCACTTTCAGGAACTACGGAAAATGCCTTGTGCATCAGACTGAGAATATGTGAGGAGATATATCCGCACTGTTGGAGCTTCAGGATTATATATTACAAAACAATTAGTGCAAATATGTTCAATGAACATACAAAATAGATTGCTTCATACCTAAGTAGAAAATCTGAGGCTCTAGGGAAGCTTTTAAAACATCGGTAAGTTAAAAACCCTTATTATCGTCGCCCATCGCGATCTTTTCTAATTCCTTTGTCCAGTTTTGATAATAAATCACTGTAATTTTTATACATTGAGCTGGGTGTTTTTTTTCTTTTTTCTTTTTTCCTTTTTTTTACTTTTTCAAAGAATTGTTTAAAATCCGATTTTGGCATAAACCCCCTCCCCCTTCCGAGTTTTTTTTTCTGATTTTTGGATTTTATATATATATATATATATATATATACGTGATCCCTTAGCATTGTCATGGATAAGAATGTGCCTAGTCTGCTTCTCATGATGACGGGCACATGGGGTGCTTTGCAGTGTCACGGGTCAAGCACTTGATATGATGACGGTCATATGTTGTGCAGAGCAGTACATGGCTGAGCATGTCAGCTTGGCATTATAACAGGGGCATGTCAGTATCACGGGTATTTAAAGCATGCCTGCTTAGCATGACGACGGACAGATGTCGTGCTTATCACTCTTAATGCTGGTTGTAAGCCAATGCTGCCATGAAAACATTAGAAACAAGCACTTGATGAACTGCAAACTATTTGTCAATTGGATATCTATGATATAATGTGAAGCATGAAGGCATATGTTATTTGGTTTCATTGATTTACAAGTGTAAATCTCTGCATAACAGTATTAGTTGAACAGAAGGAACAATCTTTCTTTTTCACGTCTATATCATTATGATCATTGCCATTGAATTATATTTACATGAATTCTTTCAGTTTGTGTGGTCAAAATTTCTATCCACATGTGTGATCTTTTTTTCCAATTTCCCCATCTTAATATCTGATATGTGTCGGTACAATGTTATTTCAATCAAATTACAAAATCCATACAATATAACTTGCTGCAATTTTTATCTGTATTTTAACCACTGATATTTGCATGTCTGTTTGATTTTTTTTTTTTTTTTTTTTTTTTTGAAACTGCAAGACATTTACATCATATTAGATTAAAGTGCAAAAATTGCAGTTTATATTTTTGCAAGTATAAGTATGTATGGTGGTTTCCTCTACTCGGACTATCAACTACGGAGAGGTAAATTAATTACAAATATATGGTACTTTGCAGTAATATGCACCGATGCGGTTTACCTTGAGTTTGTTTGCGATTAAGTTTTGCCACCTCAGACCAAGGCGTCTAACACACGGAGATTGAGACTATCAATTAATAAGCTTAGCTACGAAACAGACTGGGAGGCAGACAGTCGTTTCGCAGGTAAGCAGGGATGAAGCTTTGATCTCAGTGGGACAATTCTTAAACGCAACTAAATATGGAGTTGCCCCCTCTCCTTCACATGCTACCGACTGATCCTGTTACGACTCACTTGTTTGTTGTCTATTAGTCGTTTTGGGGTCATTAAATTGTGACGCTCTAGCATGGGACGCAGGCTGGAAGCCCCGTGGCTCCGGGTGGCTGATCTCTGGTATGTACATGGCACTGGGGCCACCTGCAGGTCGCGGTCGATGCTCCGTACCCCTTATATCCCCGTCAGTCGACTGCAGGTTGCTATAAATCGGCTGGTCCGGCGGAGTTTGTTGCATGGGCCTTGCCCCAGCTTGTTCTAGGTTGTCATATGCGGGAGGACTTGGGAAAACCATTCCTTCACTTTCTCCATTAGAAAATGCGTAATCCGGAGGTGGGAACTCTTTTTTTGGTAAATGAGTCTCGTCGTGCATGTCTAAAGCTGGGTTATCTATACCCAGTTCACAAAAGTTCATTTCTGGTTGGTACTCCTTCTTTATTGGGATGTCATCGTCATAGGACACCCCACCCCCAGCTCCAGCCTCTTCGAAATCGATCGGTACCTTCTTTAACGGTAAGGGTAAGGTCACTCCTGCGGCGCCATTGGCTGCTGGCCATGGCCCGAGAGTTTCATACAGCGGCTCACCGCCCTGGCTCATCATGTAAACCGGGTTGTCATGAGCCTCATTATTGACTTCTCTTTCTGGGGTTTTGTTTCTTCTCAGTCTCATTGCCAAGAAAATTATGCCAGCAAGGAGAAGAAGAAACAAAATTCCTCCTATGATGGCGGCCAGCATGTAAGTATTTATTCCTGTGCCAGGCCCTGTGCCGGCCCCCGTAACTGCAAAAGAGAATCGTAACGTGATTTTTCTCAATATATCATTGAAAAAATAGACAAAGATGCAGATCGAAAACCATATACTGTTGAAATCTATCTATCTATCTATCTATCTATCTATCTATCTATCTATCTATCTATCTATCTATCTATCTATCTATCTATCTATATATATATATATATATATATAAATATATATATCTCATCTTCCTACCTACCTACCTATCTATCTATCTATTTATCTATCTATCTATCTATCTATCTATCTATCTATCTATCCATCTATCCATCTACCTACCTATGTCGCTTTAAATCGGTAAAACGTTCATGATTATAAGTCTGTGTGGCAAATTCTGAAATTTACATACAAATAGTTGACCGTAGCTTCAGTTTGTGACAAACACGCTTTCATGCGTGCAATATTTTCTTACAGATTTCGAAAGCCGTTCTTGCATGGTGCCATATCGTGCGTACACCTATCTGAATTATGATTGTAATATGTTGCATGTGATATTGACAATTTTACCACTGAGGCTCTCAGCGAAGCAACTTCAACAAACTTTGCCGTAGCCAATAGAGTTGTACCATATCGTGGATTTTTTAACATCTTCAAATTATTCTAGCCGCATCTTTGAGAATTGATGTTTATCCTGTCGTATCGCGGAGCATCGCGCTGTATCAGAACAAATCATAGAAAAGCAGGAAATTGTATACTATTGTAAATAGTGCACGGTGGATGCCACTTTCCTGGACTTATAACTGTACAAGTGCGTATGAAAATCGTAATAAACTATCGCAGTATGTTAGAACTGTTATGATTGCGTTTGTGCGCGAAAGGAATGATCACAATACGCTGTATGCATATTCATTTCCTGCCACAAGGAACGGGTTTGACGCCAGGCTATTACGGGGGACGTGAGGGTGACATCACTGTCACAGACAGGGCCATGTGCTCGTTTCTCACAAAATTAGCGGGGGGGGTGTTTTGTTTTGTTTTTTGAGAAATTTGAGTTCACAAATGACAAACTGGTATTCATCTAGTACTTTTGAGCCATATATAAAGAAAAAATTCCATCTGCCTATAATAAATATTCTTCATTTTCAAAATATTAGTAATATCCCGCTTGTCCCAACAGGCACCGACCTGTATCTCGCTATATCCCGCTAAGCGAGACCAGGCAATCAGGTATGCAGTAAGGGCGGGAAATAAATATGCATATCTCCTATCACGTGTTATAAAATCGCAGAAAAATGCACTGCGTGAAACCGACTAAACCCAGTAATACACTATACGAGGAAATATTCTGTTTCTTCCTGCGATAAAAGTTTGGCAATTTCAATTTCGATCGTGCTAAAAAATATGCGACAAAAAATTTGTCGCCATGCAACGGCTCACAGATATTTATAGCACAGAGCTCTACACGACGACTAGCCGAAGATTTGCTGCAATATGCTACGAGTGCCGAATTGCAGTATATTTGCTCAAATCGTATACAAAAGCGAAAAGTGTATAACTGGCTTAAGTTGGGTAATCTACGAACAAAATATCATTATTAACTGAAAAAAAAATAAAAAAATGAAAGACTTTCTGATATAGTCTGGAATAGCGTTCAGGTTTATAATATTGATTGAGTTTCGTGAGTGTAAATATACCTCTAAGTTGTGTGTTTCGAAAAGTTATGAATTTGTCAGATTTCTAAAGAAGGTAAATCTATACCTGGCAATCCATACAGGGTCTGCAGGTTAGAAAATGCTTTTAGGTCATAAATCCGAGCAAATATGGGGTGCGTCACGTTCATTGGGCCATCCTTGAGGCGCGTCTTGTCCACTCGTACCACTTGTCTGCAAAATAAATATTATAATGAAATTAGCTCTTCCGGCGCAATGCGCAAAAGGCGCCGAGTCAAGGTTTTTTCTTACGGTCTTTGCAAGCACAGCCTTTGTGGTACTTAAGTGACCGGTTGGTTTACAAGGAACATGAATCTGGTGTCGTTGTCAATTGAGAGCGTAACGACTTTTGTCGAAATTGGATAAAAAAAAAAACGGAAGAGTTCAAAGACCTTAAGAATGAAGTACGCTTATAAAATATTGACAAAGCTTCGAGCTCATTTCGTCTTATGCATCCCACTTAGTATAGACACACTTGTTTTACATGGATTGGGAAAGAAGTCAAGCAATGACTTATCGAGTCACTCTCCATGGCACAGATTTTGGCGTATACTTCCTGCATTGTCTGTGGTGGAGGAAACCGAAGAACTCGGAGAAAACCACCGTGACGGTTAAAGTGGTAGGAACTTTTTCCACATGCTGCCCAGGACGAGAATCTAACCCGGGTCGCAGAGGTGCAAGGCAAGCGTCTTACCGCTCAGCCAACCATGCATCCCACTTTTATAAGCATGCTCACTAAATGTCACTATTTTACCCAGAAGTACATGTACGAAACAATTAAACAATTATTTACCCGCCCTGTCTGAAGACAGATGGTACTCAAAAACAATACCGAACGAAAAAAAAAAAACGCGTGTTGGCATTGATAAATTTTCTTTTTGCATAATTTTGTTACTGTTACAGACAAGTGCCATCAGAATTATTCACAGCGTAAAGTGAGTCAGTGCAACAGACTGTGTTACTGCACATCAAAAGCTTTATTAGGCTGATGACAATACTCACTTGCTGTTCCACTCCGTGTAGTAAATGTATTTATCGGCTGCTGCAACGGACTGAAACTTCGTATTTCTTTTACTCATAAACAGCCCAGATTCACCACCGTCCAATGAAGCATGGAAGATTTCATTCCCTTGACACCATAAAATTCGTTTTGCTGCCAAAAATAGTTTTACAAAATTATACAGTGTGATACGCCCATTTTTTTTTTTTATGGTGCAGCAAATGGAGTCACTTCTGGACATTTTGAGACTAGACTGACTCCTCATACTGACATTAAACTAAATATTTAAGGTGCTAACAGTCATCTATGTCGTATTTGAAGATGTGTTCAATATTCTGAGGCGTCAGCGAAGCGCTGATCAATACTAGTGTTTAAGGTGTTCACAATATTCTCTTTCACATTTTCAAACATATTCCAGTAATTAGCAGATTTTACGAGTTTACAAGTAATCACTGCCTGTCATAATTTAACGATTATGTTCATCACCAAATGACAAGTTTCCAGGAAGAATGCCAAAATGGTTGATATTTGCTGCAATGGATGTTCTTTTACCGGGCATATGATATACCCGCACTGCGCCGTGGTTCAGAACTTTGCCATGTTGATTCGCATCATTAGAGCACATGCTTTATGAGAGTTTTGTCTGGGATCGCCAGCATCTAGAGCTAGCACGCCTTCTGCACATATACACCATAGCTAGTCCGAAAGGCTGAATGCAGCTCTGTTTGCATGTAGGGAAACGTATCCTCAGTAGTCTACGTACTTAGTGATAAAACAGCTTGGTCAGGCACAACGGCGATTACATATACTATAAATTGACTTTATCTTGCTGTATTTTTTATTTTTATTTATTTCGCTGAGAGCACACAGTGATGAAAATAAAAACACAACGAAATCTTATTTTATCGTGGATTTAAAAGAAACTATGTCGCAAATGGCGAAATTAAAACTTCAGTTGAAAGCCTGAAAAAAAAGCAAAAAAAAAATTATACATGTGAAAATATGTCCATTAACAGTATACATTAGGCCACAAGGTAAATGTACTCGTATTTGCGACTTACCAGACTCATCAATTGTAATTGATGTAATATATAGTGAGAATGGATGGGTCCAAATTGTCTTAACGGTTCCATTTCTTTGTAAACTGATCATCTTAATTATGTTATTCATGCCATCAGTTTCCGTCCAGTACAGCATTCTGGAAAGCAACGTTAGAAGGTATGACTATATATATATATATATATATATATATATATATATATATATATATATATATATATATATATATATATATATATATATATATATATCGTAAATGTATGTATGTATCAATAATTTATTAAGAAATGGTGGAAATTTAGGCAATAACAAAATTTCTGCTGTTTCATTTGTGATCATACAAGATATTTTGATCATACTTTATGGCCCAAGCCTTTGGAATTCTGCTGTGAATTTTCTCGATGATTTATAGAGGAACATTTTTTTAGTTCTTTAACCTTTTGCCTTTCAAGGACGCATTATGCTCATTATCCTCAGCTTAAACAAGCATGTTTAAACGCAAGTTCACACTTTAAAGAACTATGTCCAATATTTTTACATAAATCAAGACGTTATTCCAAAGTCAACGCACTCCTAGAACTGCCTAAAGCTCCATGGATTGCCGAATCAGCAATAGTTGGTGTATGGAATTAACTATGTTTAAACTAGAGTTTACACTTTAATGAATGAATAATGTCCGATATTTTTACATTAACCAAGACGTCAACGTTAGCCTAAAGGTCCAGGAATGGGCGAATAAGCCAATCTTGGTGTGTGGAATTAACTAAAGAAAATGCCAAGCATCGGGATTCAGATGATTTCCCCTCAAAAGATTGCATGGGTAATCTAGTTGGTTTGCAGTGGCGTGTCTTGACAACAGATGGAGCCACGGTAACTCCTGCACCAACCAATATTTGCAGGTGAAACACCTGCTGGAGGATAAACAAACCTCGCTCCTCTGATTGGTCAGTCGTGGCCAACAGGGATTATTGTGTCATGGAATACGTTCTCATGTGCTTGTGGCGCAATATCTTGGTGACGTACGCTATTGGTATATTGCAACATATGAACCGTTTAAATTTGTCCGTTTCTCACCTTGTTTTATGATGAATGACTATCGGACCGATGCGAGACTTCCCCTTGATCAATATTCGTCTGCCAGTACCTTGCATGTTGTACGAAACAATGGCTCTCTGCTTCTTGGACGAGTACAGCAGCCTTCTGCCTTTAACGTCCACCGTCAAATAGTTGGCATCGTCGTCTATCCACATAAAAATTCAAAATTATGTAATTATATCTTAACCCATTTATGACTTTAAAGCATTTTGATGCTTCCCTACTATCATCAGGTCCTATGTAAATGTTTAAGGTGTTAGCAATATTCGAATTCTTGTTCAACAAAAAAATTAATGACGAACTAGACATACCTTCAACGCTCAGCGTTGACTGAAGGATCCGCCATTTGTTCAAATTAGGTCAAGGTGCCACCAAAATCTAATCAGTTCATCTTGCTAGGTAAGATAAGCATATTGCCAAATTTAAGCAAAACACATGGAGGTATTCTGTAGATATTGTGGTAACGAGGATGTGCACATCCAGACGGATGGACATCTGGACAGACATGCGGACAGATATATGGACAGACATCCGGACATCTGACATCTGGACAGACATCCGGACGGACGGACAACCCGAAAATATAAAGGGTCCCCCTATGGAGCGGGCTCTTAATCATTCCTATCAAACTTTAATTAGAGCATAATACATGGAGGCATTCTGGAGATATCATGGTAACGAGCCCCAACGAACATCTAATTAAGCTGTTATTTTGCTCAAATAAGGTCATAGCGACACCAAAATCTAATTACGTCATATTGTCATGTACGATAATTGTACTGCATAATGTGAACAAAATACATTTAAGCATTTTGGAGATATCATGGTAACAAACCCTAATGAACATGTTATCAGGCTGCCATTTGCTGACATTAGGTCATGACGACACCAAAATCTAGCTGGATCATTCTGGCATACAAGATAACCATACTATAAAATGTGAACAATATACATGGAAGCATTCTGGAGATATCGCAGTAATGAGCCCCAACGAACATATGATTAGGCTGCCATTTGTGCAAACTAGGTCATGGTAACACCAAAATTTGATCAGTTCATCTTGGCATGCTAGATAAGCATGTTGCCAAATTTCAGCAATATACATTGGAACGTTCTGGAGATATTGTGGTAACAAGCCCTAACGAACATGTAATTAAGCTGTCATTTGCTCAAATTAGGTCATGGTGACACCAAATCTAATCAATTCATTTTGCTTGGTAAGGTAAGCATATTGCCAAATTTGAGCAAAATATATGTAGGCATTTTGTAGATATCGCGGTAACGATAATGTGCACATCCAGACGGACGGACAGACAACCCAAAATATAAAGGCCGCCCCATGAGGCGAAACCTTAAAAACACATCATAGACATTAATTTGGTAAATCATGAGAAAAAAAGAGAGAATAGAAATATCCTTTTTTCTAAACAACAAATTGTTTCACAGACATTTCTACATAAATTCCTCCTTTAGATAATTGAAAATCAATGAACAATACTTGACATTACCGTTTGCCAGATTAACAACCATCCGTGGGTTCTTTCCCGTAAGTGACATTGTCTTGATCATGTGGGATCTGCCATCCAGCCAATAGACGTTGCCGTATTTTGGATCATAATCCATGCTGATGGGGAAGTCCGGCATGTCCATATGTAATCCTTGTATTCCACCGTCTAAAGGATTGTTATCCGGCGTGATTGTGTACTTATCAAACTGAGTTTGGTAAATTTGTTTCTGATACGGATCCACAAATATAAGGAAGCCGTCGTATATGGGTTCTGTAAATGAAAGGAATGAAAGACTCACGACAATTGTATGAAGACGCTACATGGCTTTGTCCTACACCACCTTTATTCCGTATTTGTTCTAAACACTTTCAATGCTAATTCATCACTTCGAATAATATTTGACAATATTTTCACCGGTATTTGTACATAAGCATGGTTTATATCAATACACAACTGTGTCCAAACTTAGAGGTAAATTCAGTAAGATATACTGATGTCCTTAAAATATGTGCGATCTTTAAGATTAGACTTTCTAGTACACTCTACCTGATGACATATTTTAGAAAATAAAGTAGTTTACCGATGGTATCCGACTGAAACATCCTAGTAAAATGGACAAACACGTGATCAAACAATTTGCGTCACCATATCATCAGTTTCATTATGTCAGAAAATTCTTATTAACATTTAAGTGTAAAATATACGAGACAAATAAGGCTTTACGCACCTGATAAGCATGTGCTGCCATCTGGAGCAAGTCTAAAACCAATAGCGCAGCGACAGCTATGCCCGCCTCTGATTGGCAAGCACAGGTGCATACAGCCGCCGTTGTTTATGTCACAGGGTCCTAAAATGCGCATCAATGCAATGATGAAAGTTTTACAATATATATGAGTATATATATATATGTATATATATATATATATATATATATATATATATATATATATATATATATATATATATATATGTATGTATATATATATATATTGTAAAACTTTATTTATATATATATATATATATATATATACATATACATATAATGTCGAGTATTGTTATTCACAAAGAATCAATCTTCGTGCAAAAGTATTTAAACTAGGTTCGAAAACACGATTTCAAGCTTGGAGTACATAATGCAGTGTTTCATTTCTTTCTTTACATTTCTTTTCTTGGCCTTGTATCATTGAAGGCTTTTACCAAGTGATATATAGCTCGTGGACAATTGCCTGCCTCATTATGACATTATTTTCTTTCGAAGGTAATTTAACAGCGAAGTTGTTCAGATGGGTTGAGGAGGTTGAGATGGAAAGTAATTTTACCTGGCATGCCACTTTTGTATTCCTTGCTTTTTTTTAACTTTGTATCACTCTATCTAACACACACACACACACACACACACACACACACACACACACACACACACAAAGCACAATCTTATGGCCAGTTTATAGCGAATTGTTCGAATCGAATATAGTCATTCTATTGCGGTGACATTCTCATCAGATAAGTTTTAAAGTGTAAAAAGTAAAACAGAGCAATACAAGGGAGATAACTAATTTTAGCTTAACACTTTCTCATAAGTTACACCTGTATACAGATAGTTACCTTTCATTTTTGGTTGCATGTAATAATCGTAGGTTATTATGTCATGGTTTGATTGACCATACAAATGTCTGATGCCTCTAAGGTAATAACTGTTGTCTCGCTCTATTAATCCGTAATGTACGGACTGGTCAAGTTTTGTCCACGCCACATAGTCCTGCAATCAAACAGACAAAAAAAGATTCAGTGCATGTAATCATTATTCAGATGATCAGACCATCTGTACCCAAGTAAGTACATGTCAGAGAATGGATATTTCTGCATTTGACATATCAGATGCACTCCTGGACTAGCCCTTTGGCCATCTGTCCGATCTTTATTACATCAAAATAATTGTGTATTTTAACGACTGTGTGTATGTAATGCTTTAGGAATTGTGTTTTAATACCCGTGTGCTGTTATAAGTGCGAAATACATGCTACTGCAATCATGCTGATTTAATTTCTGTCGATTAATTAAGATTTGCAAATTCCTCACCCCATTGCAAACGATAATTCATATGCTCCGCTTGGGTGTTCAAAGTTCTGTTAATGTACTTATTTTTACGTGTATAGGTTTCATGCATTTAACGGAAGATTTGATTCCACTATTTTGGACATAGTTTTAATTAAACCGATCGTAAAATAACATTTCATTGCGTTTTAAATTTTACGGTTTGGGACCATCAGCGAAATAAACGATAATATCAACATAGCGAAATAAAGTGATTTTTATATTATTACATAAACATGACCACCAGCCATCGACAAGACAGGACCCTCGATCATGGATCCGAAGTAAACTGAACCACATATATAAAATGTTCTGCATTTAATACCTGATAAACGGTCACGTCCATCATCACATTTTTCAAATCGTTTTCTTGTCGTAATACTTTCTTGTTACCGCCATTGAGGTCCGCCATCCACAATGAATTAGTTTTTACATCTGTCCAGAACATTCTGTGTGGAGGAAAAATACCGACAAAAGTATCGAATTAGTTTCACAAAGACCCCACGAAATCGTTAAAACATACTTTTCAACACAATTTATCTTGTCTTTTAAAAAAATACATGTTTCATAAAAGAACGGTATTTGAGGCATAGTGTCACATACCTTAACGGTTCATTATTTGAACTAAAAATTGTAAAGCTTGCGAAATTGCAAACAACGGTGTAAAATCTAGTTGCAAGTGATTGAAAAACAATGAAAAGAAGGCGCTTTTGCCTGGATGTTAGTCTTAGAAGAATAATGTCCTCTGTACGACACATAATACCTAAAACTCCTTTGCAAAGACCTTTCCTATCGACAACCGAATTATGGTCTCTCAAAACGGGTGGTCTTTCATTAGGAGGTATATATAACATGAAAAGTACTGATGACAAAGTATCACAAAAGGGCAGTCTTTGAAGACAGATGGCTTTCATTAGACTGGTCCCTTAAGACAGGAACCAATGGACTCTGAAATTTAAAATATAAAGACAAAAGACGAAGAAGCGCTGTCCGCGTAAACGAAAATTTCTGAACACATTAAACACCAGCGAACTATATTCTACCCCCTTGGCATGTTGGAATTGGGAGCATGCAGTGTGGGTTTCATCTGCATTCGTCAAAGCCAATGATGCATATCATCACTCAAACAGAAAAGTCACGACATAGATAAGCTTTCACAGTCTGTCTGAACACCTAGTGAGAGCCATGAATTGAATTTTACAAATAACATCATTCGCTAAAGTTTAAATGGACAAAGTCCATATTGTTTCTCTTAATGTTATCAACTCACATGATTTTTCACAAGATGGCAGGATGCAATTATTATTTTTTTCCTTCTTAAAAACTACTCAAAATATAATATTGGTTAGTTGATGTTACTTGACTATTTGCAAAATGGTGAGGTTATTTTCAATCAGTACGCAATAACTTGGACAGGTGCTAGGTATAGAGCATTATGTGTGTCTTAAACAGGACCAGGTTTCCCTCTCTTAATTAAATATGAATGAAAACTTAGTGCAAAATGATTGTGTCACAATGCACAAGACCTATTCGTTCTACCCGCATACTGGTCCGCCTGTCACAATGGCGACGGGAAAAGGACATTCTGAAGACGCACAGCGTCTGGTAGTTAAAATTCACCAATACTTTGTGTAGGAAAGTTAGAGGGAAAGGCCGTATTATTCTTTGCAGGATTATACAAAAAAAAAGAACATTGCATGCATTAGTATTTTTAAGTATGTTTCTGCGAATTGCCCAGAAGTGTTCAGGCACACCAGATTATGAAAACAATGTTGGAGGGACCATTTTAGAAGGTGAAAGGGAAAGAGAAGCGGGACAATTTTGATAGAAAAAAAAACTTGTGAGAGATGTTATCAGGCAATTTTATACCAAAAGCGAATTCCTTTGTGTGAGAAGATTACAAAAAAGGTTGGAAGAAGAACATGACCTTAAGGTGACAAGATATATTTTGTGTAAGTTACTACACCATTTTTGGGTACAAGTATGGGCGTTCCAAAGGCCAACGGCAAGATTTGAGTGAAAGAAAGGAAATTGTAAAACAACGTCATGCATATCTAAGAAAAAGAAAGGAAATGAGAGCAGCATGCCACACAGCTGTATTTCTGGACGAACCCTGGGTGAACGCAAATCATACAACCACGTTTTAATGGTTGCCACCAGATGAATGTCAAGGGCGCAAAATACCTTTGGCTAAGGGTGAGCGACTTATCGTACTTCATGCAGGCAATGGAAATGGTTTCTGACCAAGTTGCAATTTGGTTTTCAGGCCAAAAAGTAAAGATGGCAGAGACTATCATTCAGAGATGAATGGAGACACTTTTATGGAATATGTAAAAAAAAAAAAAAAACGAGCTAATTTCAGCTTTACCACAAAAAGCTTTAATTATCATGGATAATGCTCCCTATCACAGTGTGCGAGACCCAACCAGTAAATCTCCAACCACAGCATCAAAGAAACAGGAAATGCAAGATTGGCTCCAAAGGAACAATATCGGTTTTGGGAAAAAAATGACAAAGAAGGAACTATATGAGCTCATAAAACAACACAGATCACCAACAGTCTATTTGGGAGATGAACTTATTGAACCGGCAGGTGACGATGCTCTAAGGCTTCCGCCTTACCATTGTGATCTTAACCCCATTGAATTAATGTGGGGCATACTGAAGAGAAAAGTTGTGGAAAATAATTGTACCTTTGAATTAAAATATGTACAAACACTGATGACTAACTCTCTGACAGAAATCACCAAAGAGCAGTGGGCAAATTATGTGAAACATGTGTTGAAGAAAGTTGAGACTCACTATTGGAGGACAAATGGCTTATTGGAGACAACTGTGGATCCTGTTATTATCTTTCTGGGAGATCATGATGATGATTCAAGTGATGATAAAGAGGAGGTCGAGCATATGGAGATGCAATTACATGGATGATCCAGATGGTAATGAAACCACGTGTATTAAAAAATTAAAAAAAATAAGAAACATTATGAGTCCCCATATAGTTTAGTACCTCAGAATTAGATGTTTAAGTTAATACCTTTTTCCTTTTAAGAAACAGCTTTCTGCTGCTGAATCGACCTGAAGTAAACTTTCATTCTATCTGACAGTTCACTGGGTTTTTTTTGGTGAATTATATATATATATATATATATATATATGGAGGTGGCATTAACAGGTACCGGTGTATTACAGTAATACGAATCAGACAACAATAATCAAATAATAATCACAGCTTTACTTTTCTTTCAATCTTTTTGTCTAGGATCACTTCAATGAATTCAAAGCAAAATATCTATGGACTTTAGAGACGGACCCTTTTGTTCTTTGCCAGGTTGCTGGGAATCCAGTACATTGATATGGGATCAGCCCACTGACCCAAGCCAGGCACATGTGCTATGGCTCTTGCTTTTGCCTCCCACCTCATATAGTATTTTAAATAGTTTTTATGAAGGAAAAACATATACATTGTTTCACATCATTATTTCAAAAGTTGTGTGATTTGGTAAGGCAAAGGGAAATCATATAGGCCAAAGGCATTTAAATAAAAGGATATGGTGTTATCTGTAAAATTACATTCCGGGGTCCCACTAGGTATTCAGACAGACTGTAGTGGTAATGCTCTGCACCTAACATCACTTTCTGTGCTCCTTCTGACACCAAACACACACACACACACACACACACACACACGCACACACACGTCTCGTCTTGTGCAGTGGAATTTTCCAGAATAAAAATAGTAATATCGTGGTCGTCTGAAGGTGGAAGCTGTGAAGCTGGTGCACAGTGAGACTGGCAACTTTGCATCGCAATTACCCATTTAATTTTTTACAAGTACATTAAACCTATTTATTTTCTGATTGCTACTTATCCATAGATTTATATCCATAGAGTTTTTTTTGCAGGATTGGAATTTTTTGAGATTTTATAGCATTATTTCTGACATGGTAGGATTTTCACGTTTTTCGCGCAGAAGTCACACAAAATTGTTTTTTTCCAATTGAAATCAAAATAAATTTAAAATATATATCCATCTCTAGGATCAAATTCAATGGTTAGTCCTGAAATAGCATAAATAAAAAGTTATAAAATTTTTAATTTAGTTCTGACAGGTTGTTCATTTTCCTTCCATAAATTGCTCCAAAAGTCATGGAAGGGGTTGTCAGAAAAAAAAATCCTGGGAACCGTTCCTGGATATGATATTTTTCTTTTCATGTCCATTGATTTTAATGTGATAGGGCAATTTGTATGTTTGTTAGGCGAGACACAAATTGCACAGGTTGAGCAAAAAACAGTTCCGAGAAAATCACATTGAAAGAAAAAGTTGCCAATTCTTACGCATTTATGGCTGTAGTATGACACATACTCATTTTTTCTGTCCTGTGTTTTAATTATTGTGTGAAATAAACTTGTAGCTTTACCTCTGTGATGTTGTCATTAAACAAAAGTATATTTTGTAGCTTAAATCTCAACTTTTTTAACTTGGGAACACCACACTTGGCTTTTTCGGGTGTGGGTTCACATGTGGCTTTCCATATTTGGGGACCAGTAAGTGGATTGGGTTAATTTGTTTTTACATCAATAGAGAATTTCAAGGTAATCAGCACAATGGTAGTGATTAGTCTGAACTGGCCCATTCTTATCTCCACGGCTAATGGTTTCCTGTGAGTGACCCTTGTCAATAGCTCAATTGGTTTCCAGCGGTCATGGACTAATGACTGTGCAAACAGTGACATGGTTCATTATCATGCCCATGCAAACAAAGCCATGTGCCCGTCACTGTTTAAACTTTTCATTGTAAACAAAAGTCTAGAGATCAATTATCCCATATAAATTTTATGTTCACACATCTGAGATTTTGGGAGCATGTAGTTTAAGTATCAGACTATCCAAAAATATGAAAAAGTGATTAGAGGTTATCTGAAGGTGCGGCTTCAGACCTTCCACCTTAATTGGTATTATATACTCGTCAACATTGCGAGACCCATTGCCATAGCCCTATACGTTATCTTTACAACTCGGTCGTTTGTGCACATTTTCCCGTTAGAAAATTTACCTATTTTCATATAAAATTATTCCATTTAATCCCTTTTTCCAGATAAGATTGATCCAAGAGCCTTTGTTAGCACTGGTTATAAACCTTTGACAAGGAAAGCTCTTGATCTAATGACTGGCTATCTTTGTCAGTCTCATCCACAATTTTCACGCAAAAATGTATTCCATTCACATGCTCCTTATGAAATAAAACATTGAAGCAGATGACATTTATATTTCCGGTCGCTTTCTGTTGACTGAGCTTGCGTGTACTAAATGCAGGATATTAACAATGTGTTGACACAATGGGGCCAAAAGACCAATTTTTTGTTTACTGAAGAATACATTTGGCATTATCTTGTGAAGTTAAAGGTCAATCTTCGTGAAACTTGGCAGATTGTGAGATATGCCATAGATATATAAAACTTGACCTTCATTTGACATTGAAATGACTTTGAACACCAAAATGTAGCTATAAACAGATTGCTATGTCAATTGTCACCCATATATTGATAGATATACTGAAAATGGCCATTTTATTTGAAAACAATGATGTCTGAGGAATATAATGAAAAAAATTCTCTGGCATATTACCAAAAATTAACTAATCTAGAACATTCCGGAACGGAAATGTAGTTTTCCCAAATGTGAGAAAAGTTTTGAATTGCCTCATTAAAATATATCCACCGTCGGATGCATCTAAAAGAGCAGATGGTTTTGAAAAAAAGTTCACGTGAATTTGCTTAATCATAGTGAAATTATATCAATTTGAAATTAGTAACTCGTTTTCGATTTCTCAATCCAAGATAATCGCCAACAATGGGTTTATTGACTAAAATTTCAAATGGACGTAATTTCTTGAAAACGTAAGATTTGTCGATGATGTTTTTTATTTTTTACATTTTGTACTAGTGCATGTAAGCGCAATCTTTGTGTTTCACATATTTTACATACAGATCTATGTCTGTCATGTAAAAAATGAATAAACTATTGCAAGATACCCTTTGTACATTTTTTTTTCACTATGGGGCTTATTTCGAAAACATCTTTTTTTTTTTAATTGTTCTCTTCGCTTTTTGTTTTTTCTTGTTAAAAATGTGTCAAAAAGACAAAAAAAAAGACCAAAAACCTATTCAGATCACTAAAGTGACCATCAAAGTCACTTCATGGTCATCTCAAGGTCGGTCAACATTTTCAATTTTTTCTACTGGTATGATCTATCAATATGCCAAGTTTCATCAAATATAGATCTCTATACCATAGGTACCCAGCATATCACCCAAATATGGCTATTCTAATGGCCACTTCTGGCTTCATTGGCCCCAGTGTGTTAAAGTACACATCCTCACCTTTGCTTCACATGATCGATTATCAATCCATGGGGTTTACCCAGGTTTCCGATGTGCTGTCTCTGTGAGGTGGCGTCCATGTTCGTGACGTGTATAGCTGTGTCGTCACACCAATACATTGTTCTAACAATAAAATAAATATGAATTGTGATTTAAAGGAACAAATTTACACTTCGTTCAGTCCAATACATTAAACAAGTATAATTCTCTCACAGATACTCTCCTCTTATAACCAAGTCTGATTCCAGCGTTACAGGAGAGTCAGCCTGATTTACCAGTACAGCGTTACAGAAGGAGAGCGGAGGATTGATGATGATACTATCCCTAATGCAGGAAGAAGAAGCCCTTTGTCAGAAATTACATGTCAGGGAGGGTCTAACAGGGGTGCGGGCATTTTAAAACCAAATCTTGCATTGCAATCCAAGTGAGTTGAATATTTTAAAACTGAATCATTTATCCCCCTTTTAAATCAAATAGCTGAGACGATATCGTGTGTAATTGAACAAACACGTTTACACGCCCATCTTTCGCAAAGTGTTTTATTGACTTATCGATATAACTCATATTCTTTAACATATATATAGAGATACCCACCCTCGCTTTGGGTCCACATCAATACCATTTGGTGCATATGTGTCAGTGTGCAAAATATGGTGGTAACGTCCATCCGTCCGACTGACCATGATATGTCTGTACTTGGAGTCTGTCCAGTAGAGGTTATCGGAAACCCAATCCACTGCTATGCCTAAAAATTAGAAGAGAACATACTTTGTTTTGCCGCTTTCAGTATGACTGGTAGTGAGGTCTAAGTGATGCACTCGATGGCCCTGAAGTATGGCTTTCGTTCTAAACGTTTCGATGCTCACTGTGAAAACTACCAACGTCTTTGCTGTTCTGATGTCTGTGAAAGGCACTTGTATGGGACTTGTTTTTTCATTGAACTAGTGACCACGGTGTCAAGCAACCGAACCGACACGTACTATCACCGAATTTCAAATCAAGATGTGTGGAAAGGCGAACTCATGGAGAATTTTGGATATAGTCTTGGAAATCAGAAACTAGGTCAGCGGTGCCATAGACTGGGTGTATAAAAAAAATTGATTCGTCCTTGGCTGTGTCTTCTCATTCCACACAATAGTGGTATTGATCCTGCTCATTGCTTGGCGAGTCACGCCCGTGCGGCAAATGCACCATCACTTGCCAGGCAATGCAAAAACCACTGCCGTCAGACTAATTGACGTGTTATTACTTTGATACTTGAGCCAAAGATCTCTTCACCAGGAACATGTAATCTCTGTCTTTAATCTGGGTAATAACTGTGCGGAAACATGTGGGACTGAAAGAAAATATTGTAGGCCAGAGCTGGCTAAGACATTATTAGCCCAATCTGTCCAATGATGCTAATAGACATTGTTGTTATTGAATGGAAGCCAATGCCTCTTGAAAGTGAATAAGGTGTTTTCGGAAAAGAAGTATTAATGTATATTATATAGAAATAGTGCATCTGATATTTTGCATCTTATTATCTAATTGTTTGGCATACAACAACAACTGTGTGTCAGCAACGCATCATTAAATGAGTTTGGCCGAGGGCGTTTCAGCCAGTCCTCGTATCACTTGCAACATTTACCTCTGACGTCACCAGTTTGCACGGTGATTGACCTCTCTTCTTTATTTGTATCCAATGTCAGCCGTTGAAGTTCTTTCCTTTTGTTGTCTGCGTAGAACAACAGATCGGTGTGAACGTTAAACCCCAATGCATCCGCGTCACCCTTTATTCGTTTGAAACAGTGGATATCATCGTGAGCCGTGTTACTAGATCGGTCTGGAAAGTTAATTAATGTTCCGCAGATGGAATGCCCAATGGTGTATATATATTGAGGTTTCATGTGTTTGCCATCATCTGGTAAAATAAAAATTAAAGAAATGTAAACCATATATGGTAGCAAGTGGCAAATTAATGATGATGATGATGATGATGATGATGATGATGATGATGATGATGATGATGATGATGATGATGATGATGATGATGATGATGATGATGATGATGATGATAGTTTCAAATTAAATTCTCTATTCTCGAATATAAGATCATTTTTAAAAACAAATCAGTTGGCCTCATAAAGTCAAGTAAGCAGATAATTTATTTTTTGTTGAGTCAAAAACAAGATGAATAAATATAAGTATATATATTTTGACAGGTGAACATAAGGTGAACCCAGCTCAGTATGCTCACAACATGTTCATGCAGTGGTGTATAATGATAGTTGCCCTCCATTGAATGACTCGCCTGTTTGCTTTCTCCGTGGAATTCCAGCCCACTGGCTTGTTGAACACCTTTTGGCACATAACATTTCCATTAAAATTTGTGAAGCGATTCAAAATTCTTTTGCAGGTATCACCATTTTGGGTTCCTAGCTGTCATTAGACTCTTCCTGTCTTTGTTTTTACTTTGGACGATTTTCATAACCGATTGCGCATCGTTCAGTGAGATATCGCCTGCTTATGTTGCAGGTTTTCAAGCGATATTCTCGTGCGAAATTAAAATGCGGTGGCATTCATATGCATGCACTGTTCAAAAATAAGTCGAGTATGTATGTATGTATGTATGTATGTATGCATGCATGCATGCATGCGTGCGTGCGTGCGTGCGTGCGTGCGTGTGTGTGTGTGTGTGTATGTATGTATGTATGTATGTAAATGCATAAAGTATTTTTCATAACAGTAACTTTATTTTCAAGGTAGAGTCGCGCTTTGAATATCAAAGTCGTGATGCTCAGATACAGTAAAAGTTGTGATCACCTTCGCACGTCTTTCCATCAGCTTTTAGTCGGAAGCCTTGTCGACACATGCATCTTGCTGTATTAACTCCAGTCATAAGACACAGGTGATGACAGGCTTTCTTAAAGCACACACCTGTAAGAAAACAAAAGATGCAGTATTTGCTCCTCTGAGAAACCAGTCCAATGTAAGATCACCTTCTTCTAGGACCACATTTGTCGGGTCCCCACTGCCATCTTCTCCATGTTATTTGACCTCCATTGCAAGACCACCTGCTTTATAAGACGATTATGGGACCCGCTTTAGGGGTGGTCTCTCGAAGGAGAGACAACTGCATCAACACAAATGAACAACTGAAATGAACAAGTCTCTTTACATCTTATGTTGACTATTTTCTAAGTTCAGGCGTTAGGTTTTATTAACCTTTAAGGTGCTAATCACAGCTATAGTCAGTTTCTTATTACCGTTAAACATATGGTTAATAGATTCAAATTACTCATGAAGATACCTTTCATTCAAATACCAGCAAGGTTAGTCTAAAGCAAAAATAAGTCTTTGTCAAAAGCCTTCCACGGGACACTTTGCGCGCCGTTGACCCAATCTTAAATCAGCGCTTTATGGGTTAAGATTGCGCTCATTTGTTCAGGCTGATGTATTGAGACCACTGTGTCAACCACAGTATAACGGGGAAAACACTTGTAGTTGCATATTCTCTGAAAAAAAACTACCGGAAAATACACCCAGGTTTCCATTTCTCAAGTACATGTACTTTAAGTACTTGACACACCAATTTGTCACCTTTCAGTGTGGTCTGCACATTACTTTCTTTCATCAAGAACATTGACAATGTCAAACGCCTTTTAATTAGAGTATCCCAAGGCGTTTAAGCGGGTCAGTCACGCATGGCGGACTCGTTAACACGATTTTGTTGTAGCTGAGCCAAGAAATGGCTGACGCTGACAAAATAAAAGCAACGAGACCCTCCGCTATCGTAAGAAAGCTTGGGGGGGCGGGTACTCTGTTAACTATTCAATACTACCTCTTTCAGTGTCAAGTTTTCCCTGGGTCAACAGCTATCCTCTGCTCGCTTTACGCAAGAAGCGTGCCGAGGAAAGGTGTTGACCTGGGTCATTGTTGTGGTCTATTCTCTGAAATGGTAAATGTACACATGGTGGTGCTGCTGTTAAGATATGTTTGCAAAGAATGTGAATCTAGTATTATTATGTCAATTCAAAGACATCGACCCGTGTCGAGCTTGGCAATGAAAGGGCATTTTAATGTGCATCAGTTTGGTCTCACGTCCAAACGTGTTTTAGAACACACTGGCAAGCGACTGATTTGCTGCAGCTTTTTGGTTTTGTTCCACGTTTTATTTGTTCGTACTGTACACGTAACTTGCGTTGCAATACATGGTCTGATTTAATCGGAACACCACAAACTGGAGACATACACACAGACAGACAAGACAGACAGACAGACTTTTAGATATACAAGAACTGCCTTTCATCTGTTGGCCCTATGTTGCAACATGGGGACCCAATTAAGTACTTGCAGACGAAAGATATTGTCTCTTTTGGATGCGGAATGACGTGAATGGAAAACGTATTATGTGCTATGGTACTCTATTTGCTATGAAGCCGACATTAAAAACATGTTTTGGAATTCTGCTCATCCAATTTTCATCCATTTTCAAATGTCATGATTAACTCTCTATGGTGATTACGTGAGCAGTTTTATGACAACTTAGCGTGTCTAGCAAATACAGTGGTCTCGAGATACCGCTACAATGATAGAATTTGTGCCTTTACAGACCACCTTTTCCCCCGATACCTTGCTTACCCCTTTTCATGTTATTTATACCACCTGTGGAAGACCACTTGCCTTGAGATTCCATTGCTTGGTCGCCTGTAGGGGAGATCTTGCAAGTGCAGTTTCACTTCATTCTGTTGACTCCCTAATACGATAGGAAGCCTTTTTGACATATTTTAATTTCGTTCCTCAAAGGTTCTATACATCTTCTTTTACATCGTATATACATGAACGTTAAGGCTCAATGGGGACCGGAGCTTGTTGTGGGGAAATCTGTACGGTCTCTCGGGGTTTGTGGCAAGAGACCACTTTATAGCAAAAGCAGCGCTTGTGCATTTCAACAAAAAGAAGTAAAATGATCTCTTTTTAACTTCAAAACAGTCAAGCACATGTCAATTTGTAAGGTACTGCTCGACTTTTTGCACAGATTTGGAGTCATTCACCTTGAGAGGCTGAGTTCTAAAAAATCTGTTATTGTGCAAACTTGGAAACCGGGTCGCAACAAAGAACATGTATATTAAATTGTTACTTTTTTCTTCAGAGTTACGTTTCAATTCTCCCTTGTCCTATGATTTAATTTTTATTTCTAATGAAAGAATTGAAGTGTAACTGCACTTTTACGGAGAAATGTTACTTGAAGGTTTCGTTCAAAACATTTTCACTTGTTAAATGGCTAATATGGCCTTGTAATTTTGCGACACTTTTTGGTAAGGTAAATAACAGCAAAAACTGCTACATATCACAGGATGATGTGAAAGTAGGAAAGAGGGCTATCGCAGCATAGGTATATCACATTTTAATAAAACCACCATCTGGCTGAAAATTGGGAAATGAACTTCAGTATTCTGCCATTAGTCTGCATGTCGCTTTACCCAGAGTCAGTATGTTGGATCCTCATACTGGACACTGAAGTAGATGGCCCTCAAATTATCGCATATCTTGCATATTGGGTGACATTTTTACCATTGAAAGATACAGTACCAAATCCAGGCAACAACAAACCGGCGTCACTTTCCTTTCCCAGAGATTCCTAAATTATTTGACAATACAACCTTTCAAAAAAAAAAAAAAAAAAAGAAAAGAAAAGAAAAAAGAAAAGATAAAACAGTTCCAGAATACTGTGTACTCACCTGAAGTTGTGGTCTGATGATGACCGTCGTACATTGTGACGTCATAGGGCGTGGCTCCCAGCACGTACCTGGTCAGAATAGTACCACGCGTCCTGTTGTAGACCATTAGGCTGCCCTGGCCCTGGTCCGTAGCAAATAGCAGATGTTTCTGAAAACAAAAAGAGAGATTGTACCTTATATTGAAGCCACAGATTGTATTATAGCATGATCTCATTTTTTGCCTATTATCACAACACCGGAATGCCTTCTGCAGTTAAGCGTTATATTACTTTTGGGGATGGTTTGGTGGTCAACTCAGCCCAAACCACGAAGGATTGGTAATATTTTGTGATCATAAGCAGCATGGTTATACAAAATGAGAACAAATACATGTCACGTATTTTGCTCTCCAAGTCAGCCCCGTAGCGGGAGGGGGTTCCGATCGACACCACCATTAAAGCCCAAACGTTAACCAAAAATAAATTTAAAAACGAAAGAAACAAAGAAGAAAAATAGCGAAATAAACAAAGAACCTGATACCTCTTTGAAAAATGGTTGCAATGTTTTGCAGGTAAGGTTCCATCATGTGATTAATACTCATCCAACGAAGAGAAGCCTACTTCTTCTGAGTGACACAAGCAGTTTAAAGAACGAAATGAATGCACGAATGCACAAATATCATCATTTTAAATTATGATACAGTGGTCCCTTCTTTGAGAGACTGCCCCTAGTGCCACCCAAAAGGCGGTCACACAAAGCAGGTGGTCCCTAAAAGGAGATATAAATTACATGAAAAGTACCACAGAAAAACCTGACAACTGTGGTCTTTCAAAGGAGGTGGTCTCCCAAAGGAGTGGTCTTTCAAAGGAGGGACCAGTGTATTTGTGAAAAAGCACCGGATATTATTTCGGAGACATTTGAACCCAGACTTTATAGAAAGTTAGACACCATCTCTCTCTCTCTCTCTCTCTCTCTCTCTCTCTCTCTCTCTCTCTCTCTCTCTCTCTCTCTCTCTCTCTCTCTCTCTCTCTCTCTCTCTCTCTCTCTCTCTCTCTCTCTCTCTCTCTCTCTCTCTCTCTCTCTCTCTCTCTCTCTCTCTCTCTCTCTCTCTCTCTCTCTCTCTCTCTGTCTCTCTCTCTCTCTTTCTCTCTCTCTCTCTCTCCCCTTGAGTTTGGAGAGAGTTTGTGAAGGTGTTTTGACTCTTGGATCTTTTATCGAAATGTTTTGAGGAGGCAAAGGTTTTGCAATGTTGTAATGCTGGCATCTAGAACTGGATTTAGACGAAACCGTTATCATGGTGTCCAGTCGAAGAAGTACGTCACATGACCATTTCTCCTTTCGTTACAACAACAAAAACTAGAAAGCGGTCGCTCCGTTCTGCTATCTTGGTATTCTATTTACGTTTACTTTGGCAGCTCACAATCTATCTGATTAGAGGGTAAAAAGGGTTGCAGACACGATAAATGTTAATGTTGCGAGTGACCAGGACGCGGGTCTCTCACCAGCGACCAAGAAGTTCCCATTTGATTTGAACGTCAAGACATGGCAGCCAAGTCTGGTCAACCGCAACAGTGCATCGTAATCACAGAGTAACCGTCCTCTGTGACCCCCCCCCCCCCCCAACATACACACACACACACTCAACTTTGCAAACCATACTTATGCTATTGAGATAGCGGAGATGGTTAACCTATGGCGGCAAAATCATGTCCGACACAAAATGACTTTTTCCCCCCATTTTCACAAAGTTTGGCACTTTGCCCTGCTTGTCACCAATACAAATCATTTAAAAAGCAAAGTTTATGGGACAAAAGAGAAAAAAACATGACCACT
>CAXHWN010000735.1:0-26000 GCA_964020975.1 Hermodice carunculata | reverse complement strand
ACTTTTGTGTGCACTGAAATGTTTTTTACATCAAAGCTTCATGTATCAATTTTTGTGTGCAAAAACATTTGTATTTTTTTGTCTAAAACATGTACCCATGAGGTCAATAACCAAATATCCTTTGTTTGTAAATCCTCCACACCCGCAAGTATAACATTTTTTGGCTTTTTACACTTCACTTTAAACTCCACGAGCCTCTGCTTCCAATACTGCCAACTGCAGAGCAAAAATTGTACCACCAATCTGTACTGACAGCAGATTTGAATCAGGCTTTCCTTTGGATGTGTTCCCAAACCTGCATATATATATATATACCTGTCTATGTGTGACCACTATTAAGTAATTCAACCCTTTGCCCTTTAGTTATGGCTGATCAACTGCTTTCTTGGGATGAGACAAGGACTAAGAGCTTAACCCATGCCAACAGAAGCAGTTGATTTGCAGGCATGTGACCATGAGCTTGTTAGGTCTGATCTACAATTCTCACTGAAACTGTTTGCATTACAGTTAAAATTACCTGGTAATCAAAAACTTCAAAGCAGACGACATTTTTTAACATGAGGCAGTTTTAACTGGTTTAATTCTGTTTGGCATTTTGCCTTTGGTATAAATTACACAAAAGCCTGTGTTGCCCCACATTATACCAGAAGCCATCTCCAATCTATACAATGTTAAGCATAGGTTAATTACCAGGGAATGCATCATTCACAGAAACTAAAGATGGTGAGACCATCAGGCTAAGGCTCATTACTTTGTGAGAATGATGTAGTTCCACTGTGATTAACTACATTGTAACTTGAAATCTATTATTATTTTGTTTACATACATGAAACATTGCAATATCAATTAATGCAAATTCAAAGCTTGCACTTGATAAAAATAAGACAAGCCACCACAACTTGTCAGTCTTGGAAAATGACGATGACTTAAAAAATACAGTGATGTCACCAATGGTTTTTAACAAGGTTCTTATGTGGTCAGATTCCTTTTCTATCAGTTGCTTGTATATTCTGCTATGCTCTGAGACCAGTTTGGCATGAACTTGTCAAGATTTGAGGGCTGAATGACCATATCACTATCATATCACATTTTGTTGGCACACTGTTTAGTCAGTCTTATGTTGACTGCTATAGCCTGGTTTGTATACTTGACAATGCACTTTTGCTAAATGTATTTTCAGTTGAGTTACGCGGCTAAAGAGTTTTCCACATTGTGCACAACCATGTGGTCTCTCTTTCGTATGGGTGAGTCTATGTCGCCGCATGCTGCTGTTTGTGGTAAAGCCTCTTTTGCACAGATCACACTTAAATGGTCTTTCCCCTGTATGAGTTCGAATATGATCTCGAAGAATGTGGCCTGCAGAGAAGTGTTTTCCACAGTGAGGACATTTATGTTTTGTACTACCAGTAACTCTTGTATGACGTATCAATGTTCCACTTTCATAGTGTCCTGCAGACCAGGTGTCCCGAGTGCTGTATTGATGCCACTCTGATGTACCCATCTTCACATCCACCACATCGGACTGTCCTGGAAGTAACATTGACACAGAAGTTTTAGTGGCATCTTTCTGCCTTGAATGAGAGCTGATCAACAAAAGAGTTTTTCAGTAAATCCACCATGTCCACGTGTTCATACTGTGTCTATGACTGAACTAAAACAGATTCTCCACACCATTTTGATTTAAAACAATGAAATATCAAAGCTGGTTTGTCAAATAATGCAAGTTTTATTGGTCTAAATTAAATTTTTGCAAATATACATGACTGGTAAGACATTGATTTGTCAATTTCATACATAGCAATATAGCAGTTTAGGTCCCCACCACCTTTAGTCAACACTCTTGTATTTATGTCTGTTTTATTCTTCTTACCACATTAGGAAGATTTAACATCAAACTGGAACGGATCTTGTAACAGGAACCAGTAATTAGTGCAGCCTGCTTCTCTGCAGCTAAAGATCATGAAAATAGAGGAAACTTTTACCCAGCCCTTTATTCCAATTTTGCTCCCTATCTTTTTTTTTTTTCCTTATCTCAAACACAGTACATTTTCGATACAAATATTCTGAAACATGCATAATACCATTGATTAACTCTTAATTCAGTTAACCTTTCAAAGACTTCTGTTTTGTCATGTCAGAAATGTTCTTGTCCTGGACTTCCATTGATTTCTTCAGGTGCCTTTTTGTTCCCTATTTAACAATCACATGTGCCCTTTTTTATTTTAGCTGGCCTGTCCTCTTGGAAAGCTGCACACCACTGGTTATTCATGGGTAATAATTGCATCAGACATTTAAACAGTAACAACAGCAGGCCCATGGGCCTAATGCTCTGCTGACGTATAATTCAATGACCATCACAAAAAATTGATTTTGTGAGACGCAATCCTTCTGTGACCTTGAGAATGTAGGTCTTGATCATCTACATTATGCAACATCAAACTTCCACATGATACACATTTGTGGCACTTTTAGTATCATTAGCCGCATTCTTTCTACACATATTGAATTAAGTACATCCCTCACTAAAGTGCTCAGTGACCTAGAAAAATAGGTCAAGGTCATCAAAAATTTGACTGTTGGCTTAAATTTTCTAATTTAATCTCAATTCATTTTTGACACTTATGCCTAGGTAGTTCCAATTAATACTACCAGGACATACATCATACATTTTTGTCTAGACAATGTTCCTGTAATGGTATATGGATACATGTACATGTATATGGACACAAGTTCAGATGTAATGACTATCATACAAATCATTTCCCAAAATTTATCCCCTCCATGACCTTGAGAAAGTATGTCAAAGTCATCCATATTATGCAACATCAAACTTCCATACATGATACACATTTGTGGTACATTTCATATCAGTGGCCTTTTTGTTTTTTAAAATATTGAATTTAACATGTTTTCAACACTGGTTTGTGTCTTCTGTAATATAGTAGGTGGTGTAAACCAAAATTCAGTGCATTTTCATCTTTCTGCCAGATTGACATTCCTGCCAAGTTCCGTGGCAATTCATGGACAGCTCTTTGAGAAACACCACTCTCAATTTTTTTGTATTTTGATCCATATGTTACCTTGTGGCACCACCAATATCAATAGGTGCCAAGCTTTTCATACCCCTTTTAAGTCCTGAAAGTTACATGGAGTTAACTTGAAAACTGTGGACTAGATTGCAGTTAAAAAAAAAGTTTATGAACAGACGGACATATAAATGGATGGACAGACATGAAGGATCATATAAGCTATGCGACCTTAGGTCAGCTGAGCTTAAAACAGTATCAGATATCTCCAATCTCTAAGCAATCTGGAAGAAGAAACATTCCCACACCCCAAATCCCATATGGTTTGCATTTTTTCTGCACTGCCATATGACCTTGACCTTCAACATTTGGAGCTCATGTAAGAAGCAAGCAAAAATGTTTCTATCCACAAAATTAAGTTATATTCCTGCTTGTATATACATACATATATCCCACTGTCCCGAAAACTGTAACCACTACAATATATATACACTGCAGTTATTTCAGTTCCCTTAACACCAAAAGTTGCCTGGTTCATACTTCCCAGTTTCTTCAGATTAAACAAACAAATTACAGTGTTCTGACACCAAACAAAATGAACAAGATTGTGTGAACAGAACATGTTCAGCTGACCTAGATACAGTCAACCCAATATTAGACCTGAGCTGAGGTGAACTTCAGCTACAGCCTGAACTGAGCTAAGATGAGCAGATCTAAACATGACATATGAGGTGACAGTATAAATGAATATGAGTGCATGACCCAGATACTTGATGTAGTGACCAAGTCTTGCTGAGATTCCACCAAGGCACATTGATCCCTTTCAAGTTTGAAGTAGGTCAGATATAGAGTTTTCAAGAAAATACATAGACATACGTATACTCAAGTATTCTTATGTTATGTCGACAATGCTAACATGTATTCTTGTCTATCATTACACAATTTTGAAAATGTGTTTGACTCAGGAAATGACAGAAGAACTAAATGTACATGTTTAGTGCAGATTGAGCAAAGCTTTATTCCCACTTATAATCTTTGAAGAAAATACAGCATGCTGGAGAAAAAGTGAAAAATTACAAAAATACAAAATTCATTAAATAATATAAACAAGATGCCCATGGGTCTAGTGCTTTTCCATCAGGCAAACAGATGAATTTAAGTATATGGAGTGGAACCTGCTTGTGTGACCCCCTGGACAATGGGACCTCACTATAGTATCATAAGCAATCAAGATTTTGACTTTCTCCGCAATCCCAATACATTTTATGAAGATCCACCAAAACAAAACAAAACAAAACAAAAACAAAAACAAAAACAAAAACAAAAACAAAAACAAAAACAAAAAAAACATAAAAAATTGGAATGTTCACAAGATTTTCACATTTTGACCACATATTACTTAATTTCCTACTGCAGAAGCCAAAAATAGTTTCACTGTAAATAAAACTTCTTAAAAAAATGACAAAAATAGCAGTGGTACCTGAGGAACAAATTTAGGTATTGGGGTATGCCCAAGCATTCCTATGCAGTTTTGAAGCAATCGGCCAAGTGCTTTGGGGGGAAGTTTTTTCAATATTTTGCAAAAAAAAAAAAATATATATATATATATTGAAAATCTATAAACCACTTGTAGAAACCCATCCAAAATACATTCTTACCAAGTTTGAAGAGAATCCAGCTTGTGATTTTAGAGCTTGTTTTTTTTAAAACTGTCTTTAAAAATTATGTAGAAGTTTTGCAGGAAGCATGGCGCTCTTTACTCTCTTTAATGTTACAATAAGAAACAATGTTTTTCAATATATGCCTTTTCAATTTGCCACAAACGTTATCAAGAAACACATTCCGGCCATAGTACAAGTCATAATCTTAAAATTTTGTTCTTTCACGGTTGCAAGTCAATCTGGTTGCTGGACCTTAGTTTAGATGTTGAGTTTGACATGCACTACAGATGGACTGTTTGCCACATTATATATCTTACCTCATCAATGCATGTCATCATAGCTAACTACCATAGCTATACGCTATTATCATCATCATTAATTATCATTTCCTCGCTATATATATATATATAAAATCACTCAAGACAGGCTACATACTTGTTCCAATTTTGTATCACAAACGCATTTGCTCAAGTCAACATCACTGTTGTTCCTGGACTACTTTTTAGTATCATGACAATTTCTTTCCACATATAGCTAAACCTCTTTGGAAAGACACTCACATATCTAACAAATTCGCACGCTTGCTGTGAATTTGAGTCAAATTCCTTTGATATTTGACTCATTTATCTGGCATATCTAGACCTGTAGGGAATAGACGGTTTTACTGTAGTCATGAAAGACTGCAAATGGCCTGCAACCAAGGAGCAGTGTTGGATAATTGAGTGTTCTTGGAAGGTAGGAAAATAAACACTGTTCATAATGTCTTGTGTAGGTAAAAATAAAACTGACACTGTTTCACACAAATTTTTGTCCTTGGAACATATACGCAGCATGTCTTACAGTTCTGTTTGTCCATAAGACACAAAGGCAGTCGGCGCAATGCACAAGTTACACAAAAATGAATCCTACATGCATATTCCCAAGAAGAATAGGGGGAGGTGCATGTGCCTTTTTTACAAAAATTCACACATGCAACTCCAAAAATTTATATGCAATGAAGCGTACGAGGACATGTTGTCAGTAGCGTATATGACACTCTGTTGTCTAGCATGCACATATCATGATTATGTCATATTCTGCTCATACACTGAGCCTGCAATTTCCCATCAGCATGATGGGAATGAGGAAGACATGGCTTTTGTAGCTGCACTATGTAATGATGCTGAATGGACTTTCAAATGATCGGCCCGTCTAAATTCTTTTCCACAATGTTTACAAATGTGTGGTCTCTCTTTCGTATGAGTGAGTCTATGACGCTTCATGCTGCTGTTCGTGGTGAAACCTCTTGCACATAAATCGCACTTGAATGGCCTCTCTCCAGTATGAGTCCTGATGTGATCTCGAAGGATTTGGATATGAGAAAATAGTCTCCCACAGTGACAACATTTATGACGTTTTGCACGACCAGTCACTTTCATCCGATAACGTATCAACGTTTCACCTTCATAGTGTTGTGGAGGCCAGCTGTCTGGAGTACTGCAGTGCTGCCATCCAGTGGCCATCATTCTCTTATCCATGAAAAAGGATCCTTCTGGAAGCAACACAGACACAGAAGTTTTAGCGGCGTTTTCTTTCTTGTTTAAACAAGGCATCAGTAAACAGTGGACAGTACGAAATTAGAACTAAAACATATGTATTTTAAAATACCCAACAGTATAAATTTTCAACAAATCCACCATGCCATGTATTCATACTGTTTAGATATCTGAAATAGATAAAAAAAACAAACATAGTATATGCCCAATAATAAAGCAATCAGGACAAAGCTTCCCTTACACTCTCAATTACATGATCTGCAATGTCTTTTTTTGGGCGGGGGGTGTTTCATGAACTTATTCATGAATTATTTTCGACTATTAGAGGTTTAAGTTTTTCATGGTTTTTGCATTTCAGATATTTAAATGAAGTTTTAATCTCGCTGCTTTGACCACAGTTCCTTTGGTATGTCAAAATAATACTTTCGTGCTACTACCCAAAGCGCCAAATTAAAATGCACAAAAACAAGTTGAATTGTATTTCACTACATTGTATGACATTGGATTGTGCTAAATTAAAATACACAAAAATACTGTAATTTAAGAATAGTTGAGTTTGCGTGAAAATTTCCAGAACTACAGTATTTCATTGTGTGTGTTTTTTTTTCTTTTTTTCACAGTTTTGTGCCACCAGCAAAATAAACAAAAATAAAAACTGCAAAATTAACTGAGCTCAAACTATCATTTATTTAATGAAAAGAGGGGGCAGGTGGTAAAAGGATGAAAGGTGGTGAAGAAGAGGGGAGAGGGGGCCACCTTTGAGTTGATGATGTGAGGAAAGCCCTGATCTCTAGCTCTACTCAAATCATGAAATTTCAACATGTTTCCTGCTCAACAGACCACTTTCTTTTTCTTTTGACACACTTTATTGGCCAGTCATACAGAACATCTCTCAAGACAATCTTTGAAGTTTTCTGAACTTTGTATTACATGTTCAAGTAAAGACCAATGCTTGTCAGCATACAGTGTATACATCCATACAATTTCTCCACAACTAGTCCTACAAAATTTGATCTGCAGCCAACATTCTGACCATCGATAGATCCAAAACTGACTTTATTATCCTGTTTAAATATTTTATCTCCTTTTCATCAAGCCAATGTGCATCAACCTCGGTTTGCGCTTGTTTCAACACTTATTTTATACTCATTCTATTCCTGAGCTGCACTCTTTGTAGAAACTCCTAACATACCAGTAACTGCATATGTTCTTGATGTCATATGAAATGTCCCACCTTTAGCATTTTTTGATATACAGAAATTTACAGCAGCAAAACAAACTTGATGGTTTTCCACTGGTGATCCATTTGTAAATTCATTTGGCTGTTTGAGCCTTGAATTTTCAAAATGAAGAATGAAACATAATACTGGTAATTTATGTCTAGGTTAGACACTGACAGAGACTGGATTGGTTATATGGAGCCAAGAGCTCTCTCTCTAGCTCTCTCTCTCTCTCTCTCTCTCTCTCTCTCTCTCTCTCTCTCTCTCTCTCTCTCTCTCTCTCTCTCTCTCTCTCTCTCTCTCTCTCTCTCTCTCTCTCTCTCTCTCTCTCTCTCTCTCTCTCTCTCTCTCTCTCTCTCTCTCTCTCTCTCTCTCTCTCTCTCTCTCTCTCCTTTTATTTTTTTTTTATATTTTTGTTCAGAACCACACAGACAATGTGGCACTGCCACTCCTGTTTCTTTAATACCCTAGCATAGTAAGAATTGTACATTCCAGATTTCAACAATTAGTCTGGGGTCATGGACTTACTTCTCTTGCAATGCATTTAACACAATATTAATGAAACATTCTCTAATTCCCTACATTGATGCTAGCCAGGGCTGAACAAATTTGGCAGCCCTGCCACTTTGGCTACCAAAAAACTCATTGGGCTATAAATTTATTCAATTGATCACCATGTACATGCAACAGCGATAGCCTTGTAAACAAGCTAACAAGTTTTTACTCATTTGTCAAGTCCTGCAAACCTAACCATTAATAAATCACAAAATACTGTCCCTCAAAAATAATGTTCCAGTTCTGCATTTACATTACAAAATGCAACTTCCTAAATTACTGTATTCCAATTTGCATATTACCACAATGATTGTGTTTGGGTGCATGCTCCTTCTTCCTGAAAACCCACATACTAGATCCTACTCAAAATGGTCACATGTAAAGTACATAATATGTTGCCTAACCCATCACACCAATATGCCAAGATGTTCCTTTTTGTAACATACAAGCAGAGATCGCCCACATACAAAATAAGATGAACATCAATCAACTTGACATAATTGGTAATGTTAACCATCTTTTGCATCTCTTGACACTTTTCTTGTCATATTTCAAAAGCAACAAGTATCTGCAAAATGGGTCGTGACTAGTGTGACAATTTTCAAGATGCCTCCAGTCAGCTTGGCATAAATTTTATTTATATATATATATATATATACACACATAGATAGTTGCCCTTTGAAGTAAACCCTCTTTTGCGCAAGTTACACCTACTAGACCTTTCTCCAGTACAAGCAATTACGTGATCGCAGAAATGGCCATTAGAAAATTGTTGCCAACAGTGAGAATATTTTTACCTCGATCTCTTTGAAATCACATGGAGGAATGCCATCCGATGAAAGTTTAAATTGGTGGAGGAAACAGCTGAAACTAAGATGTGCCTTGATCTGAGGTTCCAGTTTGAAAAATTTACATAATATCACATACCTAAGTCTCACTTATTAAAACCCGTTAATAACTACAAAAATACATCTATATTACCTTTGTGTCATAGGATGTCAACACCAAAAGGCAGGGGCATAACACGTTCACATGAATGATGTTAGAAAGTTCCTATTTTCAAACCGATCTGAATCCAACGGTGACCGCACATATACAGACTTTACCCCATCGCTTGGAGCAGCATTGAGCATGGCCAATTAAGCTGAATCCATTAACAGACCTGGTCAGAGCACTTTTGTTGTGAAAGCTGTCAAGACCTACTGTGACTTAAGAGTTAAATACTAACTCCTCCATTGTGAGAAAGTATCAGACTGATTTTCATGTCAAGCAATGTATGTGAAACATGTATAAGTGAGTCTGCTTAGCTTATTCGTGAAAGCAATGCCGTGATACGGTACGTTTCTTTCTCCATAAATCATATTTGGTGAAGTTCATACATGAAACTCAACTTTGAGAGATGTACATTTCTTACCACTTTATTTTTGTTGCTAAAACATAACCAACCAAAGAACATAATGTTGCCACAAAGAGTAGGTGACATCTCACTGCAGTGGCTGCATACTGCAGGTACTTCTGTACATTGGTACCTGCTCTAAAGACCACCTCCAATTTAAGACCGCATGTCTTTTAAGACTGCTCTTTCAAGACGCTTTACTATATTTTTTTGTTGAATATACCTTCAATTTAAGACCACCTGTAGTGTGAGACCAATTTTTGTAGGTTTTAGCGGTGGTCTCAAATAGCAGGTACCACTGTATTTTATACTTAATTCCTGTACTAATTTGCCATGGTTAGTTACTTTCCTGCTTTCCTGGTGTATAGACTGTACTTTTTTTTAATATTCACTGTATATCTTGATCAAGAACAGTCTAAAATGCAATGGAAAGGAAAATGAGGACCGTGACAGTCCTGTGCTCAACTGACCCTATATGCAGGCTGAAGTAATCCTGTGAACTATGATATCAAAGTCACCTCTGTTTCAGACCATCAACACTGTAGCTACCATGCCAATCGTAAAAAAAAATAGTCAAACGCAACACCACCTGTTGAACAAATTAAGGTCTAGAGGTCCCCAGAAGTGAACTGATACAATTCGATGCAGTTGGCTGAGCAGTTTCTGAGATTTTGTAACATTTTGCAAAAAAATCAACAACAAAATTCATTAAAAATACAAAATTCACTGGACCGTGATCATTTGAACAAACCTGATAGACTCATCAAAGATACATCCCCACCAAGCTTCAAGTGAATCTGCTTGATGGTTTTGGAGAAGAAGTCAAAAATATGAATTTCCATTGTAATCCCCATTCACTTACATAGACAGAATGCATGCATCAACCAGCAAGCACTCATATTGAAAAAAAAAATTAAAAATCATGCATCAAGAACACATTAAGAACTACGAGTCCCTACGAGTGTTCCTCTGTAATATCAAAGCAATTGGGTGAGCAGTTACAGAGAAGAATTTTTTAAGATTTGCCCAAAACAAAGAACCCCCAAAAATTCATAAAAAGTCCAAAAATCACTGGAGCATGACCACTTGGTAGAAACCCCCCTAAGATACGTTGTCACCAACCTGGATGACGATTGCAGAGAAGAAGTCCAAAATGTGAATTAGCATTAGAATGCCCACTGACTTAAATAGTAATCAATAGAATAGGTACATTTACTGATGAATTCCCGAATGGAAAAAATTGATAAAAATCGGAAATCTACAACAGTGCCACCCAGTGAACAACTTTGTTTGACCTTTCCACAAGGAACATAACCACCACGTTTCAGCTTAATCTGAATGATGGTTCTGGAGAAGAAGTTGAAAATAGCCAAAACACACAAAAAAAATCATAATTTTTTTTAAAATGAAGCACCATCTGGTGAACAAATTAAGAACTAGAAGTCCCTAGGAGTGTTCTTGTGTGATATCAAAGCAATCGGGTGAGCGATTTTTGGAGAATGTTTTTTAAGATTTGCCCAACTAAAGAACCAAAAAAAAAATCATAAAAAAAAACAAAACATGAGAGCACGACCACTAGAACAAATTTGGTAGAGCTAAAGCCAAATTGAGCTATGATGAACCATTCTTGAGATATTATCGTAGCATTGTCCACTTGTGCGACACTCAGACCGCCTTCAAATAAATACTTAAAAAGTTTCATAACAAGTTTAGAAGTAATAACAGGTTTTGAATCGGAACATGGTCCATAATAATGTGCATCTCTGATAAAAAATTTGGTGAAGCTGTGGTGGATCCTTGTTGAGATACTATGGAAGGTCGTTCCCTTGTGCCCCACTCTGATGGCCTTGAAATTAATACTGTCAAGTATCAGAAAAGTTTATAAATACAAAGAGGATGCTGGTTTTAAATAGGAGGTTGGTTTATCATAAGGTGCATCTCTGACAAAAATTTGGTAACGCCTCGGTCAATATTTTTTTAGATATCGCGGTAACATTGTCAGGATTGACGCCACACAGACAGCCTTCAAATAAATACATTCAAAGTTTCATAAAAAAAGTTCAAAAATAATCAGAGGAAGCTGGTTTTCGATAGGAACCTGGTCCATCATAAGATTCTTCTCTGACGAAAATTTGCTAAAGCTACCATTTATATTTTGGGGGATATTACAGTAACATCATCCCCTTGTGTGTCACTCAGATGTCCTTTAAATAAATACATTTTAAGTTTCATAAAAAGTTTAAAAATAATAAGAGGATTCTGGCTTTCAATAGGAAACTGGTCCGTTATAAGGTGCATCTCTGATAAGAATTTGGTACAGCTACGGTGAATATATTTTGAGATATTGCAGTAATGTCGATAAGACGGACGGACAGACGATGTAGGGGACAATACCCTCTGGCACTTAATGTGCCAAGGGTAAAAAATGCTCCAAGTGTGTACCTCAGATGAACATATTTTTCTGAATTTACAAAAACAATTTGCAAATTACACAATAAGATGATTTCTCTACCAAAGTATGAATCAATGGATGTGACAAGCACTTGAGTTTTCACAGGAGATTGTACGCTGCAAGAAGAAACTTCATAACAAAAACCCTTACTCTGAAACAACTGAAAGCAAGTGACAGAAGCTATATAATAAGACAACGGATGGACTGTTTGCATTGATTGACAAAATCCAACATAATATGCCAGCAGCATCTGAATTACTTGTCTGAACTGTTGGTTGGGAAGGATCACCTGACATCTCATGACCAATCAAACAGGACAAAAAGTGTATGCCACGTGGTGTGGTGGCCATTACTCCAGGTGTTGTTATCCCAGGTATGATATGCAAGTACATGTGTTGGTCATGGGTTGTTCATATGTGACACAGCATGCATTTTCAGGCTGTAGGCATGATTGAAAGCTTTTCCACATTGTGTACAAACATGAGGTCTCTCTTGAGTGTGAGTCAGTTGGTGTCGCTTCATACTGCTGTGAGTGGTAAACCTCCTCCAGCACAGTGCACAAGCAAACGGTTTTTCTCCAGTGTGAGTGAGAATGTGGTCTCGTACGACGTGGCGGTGAGCAAATCCCCTATTACAGTAAGGACAGATGTAGCGCTGCTTTGCCTTGTTGCAGCCTTGTGACTTCATCTTAAAGTACGATGGCTTCCTTTCAGCTATTGGAATATCTTGTTGTATTTCAGAGTGTGTGTTCCCAAATGGTACATCTAGGATCTGTGTTCCCCACTGACCTATTCTTACGCTGCCAGGAATTTTCCTCCCCCAAGTTAAATTTGGTCCAATGCTGGTCCTTTCTGGAAATAACACAGTGAAACCTCATTATCATGACACTCAGATATTCGACACAGTCAATATAATAACAAAAAATTTTCATACGAAAAAGTTTGCTTTCTTTGTTGTTTGATTCCTTTATCTGACATATTCATTTATCCGACACATTTTTTAGAGAACAGATGGTGTCATTATAATGAGTTTTCACTGCATCAATAAATTGTAATTTAACATATAGTTCACCTTAACATTGAGCAGTGTTGCTCACAAGGAAAAACACCAGCAAAACCTGTAGGACACCAAGCGATGAAAGTGAAGCTCTCATAATTGTTTCCAGTGCCACTAGAACTTTCTTGAAATATATGTTCCACTGCAATTTTCTTTCATCTATTCCATGATAAGCAAATTTTATCAACATATGTATTCATACAGTAAATGAGCTTGGTGCTAGTCATTGGGAAAATTGGGGTATGCATGATTAAGCTTGTCTGACTTGTTTTTCAACTTTCATAAGATGGTAAAACTTAAGTTCCATGCAGGCTATAAAAAAATTGTAACTGGTAATGAATACAAGGTGCTGAGTTTTGATTATCTTTCAAGTATGCCACTAATTTTGGTTGCCAGCTGCCTGCATATTATTGCATTCTTTCCATTGTATAATCCTGTCTATGGTGTGTCTAAATTCACAATGATCCAAGTTGTAGGACTGTCAAACAGTTTAATATACATTGTAGTTGGAACAAAGTCTTGCTGATGCACTACATTATGGCACTTAATGTAAATTTTCATCCACTAAAAAATTGATTACATTCTTCCAAATGGCTTGGCTGTGATTTTAACAGTTTCCAATCGATGTCAACTGCATTCCAAAAGTGTAAAACAATTTGAACTGCCGAACTGTTTTCTTCTTCTTCTTTTTTTTTTTTGCTCTAGACTGTTATTTTTGATTGGCAGATGCCTCTTATTTGCTTGGCCTGCAGACCGGGTGGATATTGTCATTATGATGTCCATGTTTGAGTGTCTCATGTCAGTATGTTCACTTTTCATGTCAGGGGTTAAACATTTTTTTGAATTTCAACACAAAAACTTTGCACACACATGTACCAGGACCAAAGGGTGTATCACACTCAAAATGCTTGTCATCCTTCACTGAGTTACGCAGTTCACTTAAGTGATATCACCCACATTTGGGCTATGTTATTACAGCCTGAGATGCCATTGATATTGGTTTAAATATATCATATTTATTCAAAATTACATGTTTTGCTGTTTCATTAGTAAAAAGTGGCAATTGGGAAAAGGGCAAAGTCCTACTTAAATCCCCTTTGCAGGAAGGAGTGATGTGCACAGGGCAGTTACTAGACACGACAATGTATATAAGTAAGGAGACATAGACAAAGACAAGACAGATACTGGGGGCATTGATATTGGATGTGAAAGGAAGGCTTTTGTTATTTAGAATGGCTACCTGTTTCCAAAATAATTTGTAATCTTTGCCTCTCAGACTTTTAGCTAAAGCATCTGTTGGATGGGTGGCCTTGTTCTGTTTGCATGTTCTCATAGCATATTTGAACTGTGCACAACTAGTGCACATCATTTCACAGATGAGGCCTTCCTTTGGGTTACCGTTGAAAAACACCAGAATTTGAAAGCATCTCTGGCCTCATCGTGAACATCTTTTACATCATCATTTCATCCAGATATTTGTTTCACCTTATCCTTCGTGCAAATACCAACAGCTTCCTCGCCAGACAAAGGGTGTTTGTGACAACTTCATAGGACTCAAGAGCATCTGTATGAGTAACATTATTGCAATCTGTGTTTTTGCATAGGAGTGCCCCCACTGGTATATTTATGTCTTTATACATGTACATCTCAGTTTTACAGGGATCAGCATTTATCCAGTCTATAGACTGCTTCAATTCAGGGTGCGTGTGCCATTATACTGTAGCAGGTTAGACCCTGAAAAACTAAGAGAGAGGAAAATGATCTGAGTCCATAAAGTCATGTAATATAGATATATCGTTTATACAATCATTAACATTTCTAGTTGTATAATGCAATGGTCCAACCACAACACTGAATCATGAGCCTCACTGAGATGTGAAAATGTATCACTCCCCAACTTGATCCATGATCATTAAAAAAAACTAAAGTTCGTGACCAAACAATGTGCCATGATTAGCATTCATATCTCGCATAATGGTAATATTTGATGTTTCAGCTGTTTCAACAATGGAGTAGATTTTGCCTAAATATAATAATTGATCAAAGTTATCAGAGCAACAAGTTGGCAGATAAAAACATAGCATGAGAAACTTCATTGGGCAGGTATTAATTAGGGCACCAAGTAAGCGAGAGTCATCATAAGTTACAGGTTTGATCACATTCCCCAAACTTTTATGCCATAGAATAGCCATGCACTCCTCCATACGGCCTAACCTACACGTTGTTCCTCAGCATCAATAGCAGAAACACCCATAGCACAGACATCATTATGTATATTGGATAAAGTATGTAGCTCCTCATTGGTGAGCCAGTGCTCCTGAATAAGGAGAACGTCATGAATATTGCATAGAGTATGTAGAGTCTCTGTCAAGCTCTTATTCGATCTACAGTTGTTTGTTGTTGTTGTTCTTAGCGAACTGTCCATAAAACAAGGGTTCCTTGAAGATTATTTCATTTGAATAAAATCAAATTAATTTTGTTACCAAATATATGAAAACCTGCCGCTATTTACAGACCTGTAATAATGATATGATATATGTTGTGTCCATGATTCGCTTTGATATCCAAATCAAATGTATTTTTGTGCGACTGCCCTATGCGCCATGTTCAAAATGGCACATGCTCGCCAACTGATTTGCTGACTCTCATTTTGATTTGTAACTAATGATGATAACTGCTTTAGACACAACCAAGCCACGGGGTAGATTAATGTGAAGATAGTGAGTAATGTTTTAAAAGTACTTTGATGACTGTCTGCCCTGGTACCACGGAAAAATGGACAATGGAATCAAGTGAAATAGTACCATAACATTCACCCATGGACCTATTATTAACAACAGGTCCATGGATCACCGGACAACTGTGGCTATGCAGCTACACAGTTAAGTTAACCCTCCAGAAAAGTTGAAATAAAACGCTGTTTTGAGTTGACTTTACTGCAAAATAAAGGCACACGACGGCCACTTTCTCGGTAAAATCTTTCAGCCATGGTTGATTAATTTTTACAAGGGTAGGGTAGCTTGAAACAATGGGTTTTTTGTTTTTCCATGTTTCATAAAATTTATTTCAGGTTGCGCCTTTTCAGCAGGGTGCAGTCTGGTTACCGGAACCACACATATATTTTTCTTAGGCCTTGGGTAACTTGGACATTTGTTGAAACATGTTTAAAATGAATACTGTTCTTTGCCCTTTTACACATTACTTCCCTTGACATGAGTTTAATTTGTTATCTGGGCACAGCTGGCGGTGATTGTTTATCATAAAACTTCCATATCAGCACCTTCTCTGGCCAAATGGAAGAGTCAAGTATGAACGATAACTGCGACTTAAGTCAAATTTCTTACAACAATCTGCTCTCACTCAACAGTTTTCCTCGCCATGCTTTGGGCGCAATGCACCTGAAGCTTGCCGAGGAAAGATGTTGACACATTCAAAAACTTGGCACTGAAAGAGTTACAAGACATCAACAGCCATCAATCAGGCATATAAAAGCCTTGATAATTGGGAAGTGGACTGAGGTGATCTACATACTCTTTCTTCATTATAAATCTCCTGACTTTTAGTGTGTTTGAAAATTTACTACAGGACATTTTAATAATGTGAAGTTCATATCTTTGACTATCTATATTACTACTACTACTACTACTACTACTAATAATAATAATAATAATAGTAATAGAAATAATAATAATAATGATAATAATAGTAATAATAATAATGATAATAATAGTAATAATAATAATAATAGTAGTAGTAGTAGTAGTAATAATAGTAATAGTAATAATAATGATAATAATAGTAATAATAATAACAATAATAATAATAATAACAATAATGATAATAATAATAATAATAATAGTAATAGTAATAGTAATAGTAATAGTAATAGTAATAGTAATAATAATAATAATAATAATAATAATAATAATAATAATAATAATAATAATAATAATAATAATAATAATAATGCAATCAGAGATTGCTGGATCTATGCCCCCCCTCCCCATGCTCCAGCTGTCAGTACTGACAGGAGTCATGGCTCTGTGACCTTGTGATTTGGGTCAAGGTGATCTATCTTCAAACTTGCCGAACACCATGTAGGATAAACCATGTGCAATAAGTAAGATCTATGTCAAAACCAAATTTGCTAAAACGACTCTGTGACCTTGGGATTTTGGTCAGACTCGACCATCTTCAAACTCATCCGAGACCTTATGTAGGACTAACATCATGTGCAATATGAAAGGCCTATGTGAAAATCTTTTTGACTTTGGTATTGCGTGAAAACAAAAATTCACTAAAATGGCTCTGTCACCTTGGGAATTGGGTCAAAGTCACTTATCTTTGAACTTGTTTGAGACCTTATGCAGGACTCTTTAAGCATATGCAATATGAAAGCCCTTGAAGTTAATTTTTCACAGATTAGAGGCACTTGGCCAGGTTTATGATGAATAGTACAACCACAAAAAGACACAGCTTTACATGTACCTGTACTGCCATACTGATGTTAAAACATGACCACAGTGCAAAAATGTGAATTGACCTGGAACTTCATGTTTATGGTCTTCAACACGATTTGAAATCCTGCAATTTTAATCATATTATGGCATAAACCCTCACTTCAAGAGTACAGCAAACTACTTTGTTCTTCAAATACACACAGGTCTGTCAACCTTTAATTTTCGAAACTAGTAAGCATTTTGACGAGAGTAGAAAGAACAGATGTTAAACATATTATTGAAGATTTTTTTTTTTTTGAAATAAGAAGCTCTTCCTGTTTTTTGTAACATATTTGACGACTTGGCAGGTCTCAAAATCTTTGAAAATGCTAGCAGCACATAGCCATTCTTTTAAGTGCAAGACTATGATTATGAGAGCACTTGGCTTGAAAAACCACATTGATCAGATCCTACATCCTATATCTGCCATGTGATTTTACTACTATCGACAAACCATCTGCTTTAACACACCAGGTTTGGGGTTGTCCCTGAAGAAGCCTGTGAAAGGGAATACTATTTGCTCCAAACTTGTCCTTGTGTACACTAAATTTCTAATTTGATATCAAACAAACCATATATTTTCTAAAAGTATAAATTTGGATTAAGCTATTAAAAGATGAAATCGCCTTACGTGTTAGAAAAAACGAATTTTAATTGTTTAATTGAAAAACTTTAATTTTACTTGTTTTTGCAAAAATAACAAAAAATAGCACAAACACCAAAAATGGGAAACATTATTTTCTTATCAGAAATGAAACAGCACACATCCAGCAGCAAAGCCATATTTTAAATTTTGGATAAGGATTTTAGTTCAAAATTTCCATGATGTTTAAATTAAAGTTAAAATTTTTAAAGTTTTCACAAATTAAAACAGCAATAAACTAAGTCCTGTTTCAAAAATTTAAAATATTGATTTTAAGAGTGTGGTGTGTTCTTTCACTTGACACAATAAACTAAATGTGATTATCATTTTTAAAATGCTATTTTAAAATTAATCAGAAATTTATGAATTTTAATTGAAATTTACTTACATCAATAGTGATACTAAAATTTTATATTCAGTACCAGAATCAAACTTGATGTTATGTTTTTCCTCAGAAAATATATACTTTTTAGGGTGTTAGATGGTAACCATAGACAGAAATTAAACATTTATGCATGACAGTCATAAAGTATACCACACCTTTAAAGCTGATTCTCCTTTGATAAGATCCTCACAAGAAATCTTGAGATATAAGACAAAAAAAAAACCAAGTAACAGACACTTTCTTTTATTTTCAGATCTATGTTACATTATACAAATGGTGCCCTTGGCCGAGGGGGACAGGAAGAATTGTGAACCTGAGGGATGGTCTGTCCACCCAACGCGAAGCGGAGGGTGGACAGTCCATCCCGAAGGTTCACAATTCTTCCTGTCCCCCAAGGCCAAGGGCACCATTTGTTTTATTATACCGAAGAACAATAAAACATCAAAGCTTCCATTTAATAGATTTTAATAACACACATTCTATACGTCTGCTGTGTGGGGTCAAGGCTGCGGTCATGCGACATCAGAGGTGCAGCGCCATCTAGCGCTACAGTGAGCGGTGGACAGTACTTTCACAGAAGTGGACAGGCAAAACTGTCCCATGCCCAATTAACCAATCACGTGTACGGATTTCCCTCTGAGGTATAATAGAATAAACTGCTGTCTCAAGTTAGGCCACGTGAAGATGTTAATCTGAGATATGTATCCATTTTTATATCCAAAACTGAAATGTACAGAATGAATAGAATATTCTTGAAAGTTGCTAATTCTTATTTCACAAAGAGCTGACTGAACAAATTAAATGGCAAAGGAAATTGATGGATTTCTACTTTGCCATTTAATTGATCATTGCAACGAACAAAATTCACTTTATTATAAATAACACAGAATAATACCATGTGTACCTTGGACATTCCACAGTATCAATCCTGCTGCACTCACAATTGCTGAATTCTTCTGTCATTAGATAAAAAAAAAAAACACTTCCTAGAAAAGCTCATAACAAATTAACATTTCCTGGACAAGGTCAAAAAGTCTAACTGTATTATGGTGAGCAGAAGTTCAAACTTGATTGACATTGCACTATGAACTGCTAATCATTTTTGTTACATTGCACTATGAACTGCTAATCATTTTTGTTACATTGCACTATGAACTGCTAATCATTTTTGTTACTTTAATGGAGTGCTAAATTAGGCTGGTGCACTGAAAAATGTAAATCAAAATACAAAAATCTAAAATGCCCCTTGGTCCATGATCCATGACACAAATAATTTCTCTGGCATAGTGAACACAAACTTAATCCTGAGAAAATCAACTGCTTTCAAGTGTTAAAAAGATACATAATATCAACACACATTGCTGCCCAATGTCACATGGTATAACAAAAGAAAAAAAAAATGAGAAGGAAATCCCACTTCACAGTAAGGGCAGCACATTTTGGAGTTAATATTGTTAGAGTAACACAACACATGAAGTCCTCCCAAAGCTGGAAACTTGTCCCCAACTCAGCACTCAATCCAGTTAAATATAGAACATATTGATAATTTTTACAGCATGGCAATGACGATCAAAACCACACATACACTTATGCATCAAAGTCCTGTATACTTTCTTGTCCAATATCAACTTAAGTACAAGACCCTAACATAAGGTTGTCCACATTCATCCTTGGCATTTAAAAATCACTTTCCTTCCCTACTGTGAATAAAACGGTGTCTCTTCAGATTTCCTCGGGTGGTAAACTGCCAGTTACATACATCACACTTAAAGGGCCTTTCTCCTGTGTGGGTACGTAGGTGGCGTGCCAGCTCGCTCTTTTTCACAAAATCTCGTCCACAGAAAGGGCAGGAGCACCAGCCAGGTGTTCGCTTTGCTTGACCCTGTGTCCCAGGTGTTTGGTGTCTCTTCCTTCCTGGACTGTCCCGATTCCAGTAAAATATGCAGTCATAATTTGCATCTTGGCTTACTATAATATTCACTGTGTCTCCAACTTCCCTACTTGTGCTTGCTGGGACAACATTGGACTTTTCTGGAAATAATATATAGACACATTATACTTTTGTTGTTTTACAGCACATGACTTTTTCTTTGCCCGAACTAAGCACAGTTATAGTGTAATATTAACAGGTTACCCACAAAAATATGTATCTGACAGGTCTTCTCATGTGGCACGATAGAACTTTGCTGATCTTGTGCTCAGGCCACATAAAAATATCCAGGTTTATCATCAGTGGTTTTCCAAAAAGGTGATGGGGGAGGGAAGTTTTTTTTTTTTTTTTACCCTTCCCTTAACTCTAAATGTTTTACTGTATCAAAGCTTTCTGCAAGCCCCCATTGCCCATACAGGTCATTTAACTGTTCATTAAGAATGTACCAAGAATGCTGGAATATATAGTTCTCTTGATCTGCTCTAGCAGCGCTAACCCCTCAAGGCATTAATTGAAGCTTTGTCAGTAATTTTTTTTTTCCGGAAATATATACAAACAATTTTTTCTTTTTTAAATTTGGTGCAGCACAAAAAAACACATGTGGGCGCTGATGATAAACCAGGATATTTTTTTATGTGGCTTTATGACAGGGCTCAATTTTGCTACCTGTGCGTTGCCAGGGGTCACCAAAAATTAGCCCTGGCTACTGATATTAGGCAGTGGCTACTAAATTTTAGTATGGAGTCTAATTACACATGATGGATACTGGCCCTTGAAAAAATTGCCAAACCTTGAACATGCATCAATACTATTGGCAAACTACCAAATTTAATCTTACACTTTTATGTGGTGAAAAATTAAATGGAAATAAAACAACAATAATGCAGAACGAGTGTTTCACAAGAAATGCTTCAATGCAACAACTACTTTGCTACCATACCCGTCCTTGATGTAAAATGCTTGGACTTGGTTTATTTCAGGTACTGTCCTCAACTAAGGTGTCCATATTTTGGACAGGACTTCAGTACATCTTACAGCCACCAGCAGGTTGAACCTAATTTTACCCTTTCCCCACTGGATTAAACCTGAGACAACTTGACATAGTCCATGTCTGTATCTCATGTATAGTCCATGTCTGTATCTCATGTATGCCAATGAATACAGTTATCTAAAGCTTGCAGCTCTCGCAAGTCTGCTCTTCTACAATTTCACACTGAAAATGTTTCTTATTAATGAGAAAATCAAAGTACCGGTAGCTGATATGTTGGCACTGGTGGCAGGTTGTGGAGGGGGAGGGGGGAGGGGTTAATGAAACATTAATTACTCACAAATAAGAATCACGACTACATGTACATGATTGGAATAAAAGACACTTTATTTAATTATAGACATGTTAGAATGATGACAGTAAGTTATAACCTTCTTCTTTTCCATAGTGTCAAATGGTCAAGTTAATGTTTATGTACACACGTTCTTCACACAAGTTCTTGATATACTCATGCATTCTACCTTTCATAACACGGAGGATTACTAAGGATGACACACATAAACTGTGTATCACTAAAATCCGATAGTTTGCAAGAAAGCAAAAAAAGTATTCTGTTGAAAGTCACTGAACTACTTTATACACTTGGAGAAGTCCAATGTCAACATAACTTGTCTGCAACTAAATTCAACTGGTCTCTGACAAGATCTACTTTGAATGCTGACAAAAGATAAGAACAGAACACTGTTTCATAGGATGAACTACACAGAGTAAAGTGCAAACATTCAGACTAGCTAAACACAAACTACTTAACTTATATTATTTGTGTGTCAAATGATTTCACATCAAGTTGAAAATGCAACTTTATCTGTACATGCTTTTTTTTATTTTCAAGTCATTAAAATTTATTTGGCTTTCACTTTTTAAATATTCCACTGAAGTTTTGGACTCGCTATTTGAGACATTACTCTTTTAAAAGCTAGGTTTAAAACTGCACTACCTTTGATTTTTGTAACAGTTTTGTGCTGTAGCAAAAATAAGTACAGATACAACTTCAGTGCAATGAGATCAGACACTTCAATACTATGTACATCTAATTCCCAATAAAAATAACACAAACGTATTCAGAGGGACATGTTACCACTCCCACCATATTAGGAGTAACAGTATAAACACATAACTACTGTTGTTATTGGCCCTTGATGTCCGTGCAAGAGAATCTCTTAGTACTTACAATTTTAAATGCTTAAGACTGTGCAGTGGTTCAAATTCAAGTTCGCTGGGTCTGAAATGTCTGGTCTTACTTGTGCGTTATGGCAGTTCAGGAAATAACAAAAGAACTACTCACTACAGCACAAAATTTTGGACAGTACACATTTCAGAAAGTTTATCCAGGTACACGTCCTTTAGTTCTGATGAACAAATTACTAAAATTAAACCATTTTTCTCAACATTAGTAACTTTCGAGCAAAAGGATTTGACAATTTCTATCAATGAAACAAAAAGCATAATTAGTAGCACCATCAAACAGTTCTTCCAAAAAGTATCACATTTAAATTTGGAAACTCTGAAACACTGATTGCTGCAATGTATATCTGACTATGGGAATCTTCCTTCAAAGGAGATCAAAACTGTTCTAAATTCTAGAAAGAAAAAAAAAGTTCCCACAATGCTTGAAACTTTTCCAAAAATGTTTGCCCTAAATCCTTCAACACACTCAAGCCATGTCTGTGTCTGGTCGGATGTACCAGCAAAATGTCCTTTGTTATTGCAATGTAACACATCTATGGGTTGCACTCAGAGGTGGCTGACATTCTTAGTCTCCTATGCAAATTTTAGTTTTGTAGCCAAATTTACAAAAACTCTGCTAGTTGCCTTTATTCCATTAGCCACTTCAAGTGATAAACTCCAGTTCATCACTGTTGGTTTTGTTAGCAATGAGATGAAGTGGAGAGTGGCAAAGGCAACAGAGACAGTATTTCAATCAATATATCCACTTGAAGTTGGTCAACAGTGTGTGTACAGCAGGACTCTTGGATCCAACCAAGTAGAACATCCATCCATCTATACCATGTTGACAAAACAGCCTGTTCTATACTCCTAGCAAAAGTACCAAATAAAGATCCTGCTCAAGTCACCTTAGGCCGTTGTTACTGTAAACGGATCTGTCTATTAATTGATCCTCTGATGCAATGATGGCAAATCTTGAGTACATGCATCTGAAAATACACTTCGCAACATACATACACATTTGCCTGATCGAACTTCCAGAGTCTTTGTTGCAGTACTTATATATTTATTGGCAAAGTAATACAAATATGTATACCAATTTTTACTCATGCAGTGTGGGATAATACTTCTTCAAACTAAAAAATGAATAAAAAGTTTTTGGCATGCAGTACAAAAAAAATTAAGGAGTAGCTTTCACATGTATCAAGAGATGCCTCCTGAGATTTCCCAGTGTCGTAAACTGCCTGTCACACTTATCACATGCAAATGGCCGTTCTCCTGTGTGAGTGCGGATGTGGCGCTTCAGGTCAAATTTTTGCAAGAAACCCCGCCCACAGTAAGGACAAGGAAACTTCCCTCCATGGTCTTCAGACCTCGTTATGTGACTCAATGTCATCATAGTGTCTGTATGCAGCCTAATTCCCGGGATCACTGTATCCGCAAGTGCCAACTCGAGACCAGCAGACTGTGCATGTGTTCCATCTGGACTTACATTCACGGTGTCCTCAACACGCCAACTTGTGCTTGCAAGGACAGCGTGGGACTTTTCTGGAAATAGTATACAGAGATTATGTTTTTTGGTTGTGATTGATAATGATCCATCGGTTTGAATGAAATAGGCAACTTCTTTGCTGATCCTCTGCTACTTACTCATCTTAGAACCCTGACAACTGACTAAATGTTGTTTACAGGTATTAGAATGTATTTATCATCGTGATCTTGATTTTATAAACATTTATAAGCAAGATTTATCCATGCAAAACTGAAAAAAAAATTACAAAGTGGATTTTTTAAAAATTGAAACACTTCATCCTGTCTTATTGATTGTGCAGATCCTGTTCAGTACTTTCTGAAACAATAATCCTTCTCTCCAAAACTTACATATGTTTATGTTTGGATACAGTACATGTATCACTTAGCAGCAAAGTTGGGGGTATATATTGTACTAATATAGTACTGCTTGACAGCATTGCTGTGTATATACATGTATTGATACAATACTACTTGGCAGCATGGTTGGGTAAACATGTCTTGATACTACTTGGCAGCATTGTTAGGTAAAACATGTATTGATATATACTACTTGGCAGCATTTTTGGGTATGAGCATGTACGGATTAAAAATTATTTGACAGCATCCTTGGGTATATACATGTATTGATACTATGCAATTTTGCAGCACTGTTGGGTATGGATATGTGCTGATAAAGGATTACTTGGCAACATTGTTGGCATATACATGTAAATGTACTGACTGCTACTTTGTAGCATTGTCAACATTGTATATATATATATGTATGTATGTATATGTATATATATGTGTATGTATATGTATATATATATATGTATATATATATATATATATATATATATATATATATATATATATATATATATATATATATATATATATATATATATATGCATGTACTGACAGAGTACTACTGGGCAACATTTAGGGGATGCTAATTATATTCATGTACTGATAAGGTACTACTTGGCAGCATTGTTAGTATATGCATGTACTGATGGTACTATTTAATCATATTGATGAGTATAAGCTGAAACAGCTTCTTCATTTCCAGCATTATTGAACACATAGGAATGCATGGAAGCAATGGGTCAGCATGTATGCTGCAACAACACTGCCTTCATCCAGTACATGCTAAGACAATGCTGCCTGGCAGCATTATGTCAGCATCTCCTAATTACAAAGCCCTGCAGCAAATGCTGAGACTTCCTATTGCTGCAGTTATGCAAGTATGACAAGTTCAGCACATGCTGCAACAATCATTTCCATATTTCATGTAAGCTGAAACACAGCAGAAGTCCTACCTTATACTGCAACTGTTATTCAACACAGTTTCAGTATCATTACAGCATATGAAGCATTTATGCTGACACAATACTGCACTATTGATGTAAGCATAACCTTTTGTGGCAGCATTAGATCAGTACTTGCATGGATTGCTGAAAGATCGACGATTGACAGTATTTGATGTGGTAATACTATCCTGATCATGTGTCCCTGGCAGGAACAGGAATTTTTATGAACATTTTTCGCTACATCTCTGACAACTTTCACGACAATCTCAGACAAGTGGCTGGTTGAATCTCCACAGAGGTAGGAATTTTTTCCTAGTCCTTACTAAGAATTTATTTGTCCCCGACAACTGAGCTTGCCTTAATGCCAGGCCCTGAACAGTAGAATACCAGCAACATGATTAATTTTTTAAACATATTTATTTCAACTGGATCGCCCTATAGTACATCGAGATGTCACTAATCGAGGGGTTCTCCAGAAATTACTCCCTTTTCCCATCAAAGTCATCTCCCAAGAGAGCTGGAGATCATCTACTCCTCAGGTCACAACATCCATCCTGACCTTCACTCTTCCCATGCTAACCACAACAAAAATCAAGATCCTC
>CAXHWN010000733.1:0-12500 GCA_964020975.1 Hermodice carunculata | reverse complement strand
TTTTGGTTGCCTTAGCCGACTCAAGCAACCTGTTATCAAGGGGCATTAACAATCAGCCCCTAGTGACTGTCCAATACCAACGTACTGGCCCTGGAGCAGACCCACTAGAAAATGACACCAGCGGAAGTTGCCTGACTGGCCACATGCACAAACAGTCTGTGGTACAACCTCACGCAGCATGTGACTTCACTGTCTATCTGAACTGGCCACATGCATAAACTTTCCGTGGTACAACCTCAGGCGACATGTGACTTCAGTCTTTCTTAACTGGCCACATGCACAATCTGTGGTACAACCTCAGACAGCATGTGACTTCACAGTCTATCTGAACTGGCCACATACACAATCTATGGTACAACCTTAGGTGGCATGTGACTTCAGTCTTTCTTAACTGGCCACATGCACAATCTGTGGTACAACCTCAGACCGCATGTGACTTCAGTCCATCTGAACTGGCCACATGCACAATCTATGGTACAACATCAGACAGCATGTGACTTCACAGTCTATCTGAACTGGCCACATGCACAATCTACGGTACAACCTCAGGCGGCACATGACTTCAGTCTTTCTTAACTGGCCACATGCACAATCTGTGGTACAACCTCAGACAGCATGTGATGTAACAGTCTATCTTGACTGGGCAATCCTTTAGAAGGTGAACTCTTCACGGACCATCTGCTCTTGCAGAAATACAGAGGCCACCAAGGACATAATCTGGTACAAGGTTCACAGGTTCCCTTGATGCTGTATGTTTAGCCAAGAACGCAAGCCAGAAGTAAGGATGGGTGCTTCAAGCAAGACGGGTTCCTCATGTAACAAGGCCATCCCTTCACTCGCGACTTTCTGGGTCTTCCATGTGACAAGAATGGTACACACTTCATGGCCACTGGATCCAGTGCCACCAAACTTAACTGTTGGCACAAGTTGTGATAAATGTTTGCCACACATGAACTTCACATTAATAATGCGGTAAATCACATTGGCAGAACATTTACCAGTGTATGAACCTGAACACTACACCCTCATACTCCCCATGTATCTCTGGCCCCCCTGCTCTGTCAATCCATGTTTGTTTGGGTGGCTGGCAGTTTAAGACCAGGATGGTTGTTGAAGCAAATGTCTGTGCCCTCCCTCCTTGGGCATGCACTATTTTCCTTCGACTTCTGTCCTCATCTCAAACTGTCAACCACCTTAAACAAACTGGATTAAACCCCTAACGAATACCCTGTGTTTATGTCTGAATTCCTTGCAAACAAAAAGCCAGCCACCTGGATACATTTGTAAAAGTTATCCTTGATGATAAGTCACTTGATTACACCACAGTACTGCTCGTTAATAACAGCTCTTTTTGCTCCAAAATTGTACGCATGTAGGCATGAAACTAACGCAAGGTGTAATCACGCAAATTCACTTTAACACTCATTTTTCGTATTAAAATGCTTGCAATATGCGAGCTTTTTGGAAACAAGCTGAGTTCTGTTATAATAAATGTAACTGTCCAAAAGGCGCGACAGTTTGCATACATACAAAAACAAAAATGCCTAATCTCAGTGGAACTGCGCAAGGTGTGCACACCTGCCTCTGAGCTGCTTTGCTGACTTGTCTGGCAATCATATGGTGCTACCCACTCATTTTTGTATTTGTAACATTGACTATATTTTCCCTTTCAAAAATCTTTTAAGAGCCATATTAATTTTTGTTCACACTCATCGTCTCTGCCAAATTAGTTTTCTATCAACACCATTTTTGTAATGTTTGGCAGTCCCAGGAAAACAAAATGCCAAAAGAAAGAGTGTACAACTTGGGACTTATATGATTGACAAAATGTTGCGGTATTTTTAAGTTGATCTCTCACTGCTGCATAAAATATTAAATTTAATTAAACTGAGTGATTTTTCCACTTTGCAAAATGAATATTACCTGTTCAGGATATTTCATGGGGGGGGGGGGGGGGGGGGGGGGAGGGGGAGCCATAACGTACAATACTGTATTATAAAATTATTACAATTAATTTGCTGTGGAAATTTTTCATTATTCGAGAAAATGTGAACTTAGGATGCAGAGAGACGCACTGAACATGCATTTTAACTGCATGGCTGAAAAAAAGTCATTTTTTAATTCCAAAGTTTTTCATTTGTTTGTGTTTTATCTTTTTGTCAAATAGCATGTAACCTAATATTTACATATCAATTAACATTAATGAGCAGTAAACAGGATCACAAAATATTTGTTATATTGTACAGCTTAGTGATAAACATGAACTCTGCAAATTTGTTTGTTTTCTTGCATTTTAATTGAAATATCCAAACATAAAATTATGAATTTGTGCAAATTCCACGGATGTCTTACAACAAACAATTTCCCAATTAGGTGGCTCTCAGACCCCCCCCCCCCTTTTTTTTTTTTTTTTTTTTTTTGGTACTATTCTGCACCTTGTGGACATGGCTGGCTAAAAGATACTGGCCCTCAGACACCCTATTTTGGGTTTTTCTTTGTACATTTTTGTATGTTACAGACATGTTACAGTAAACCAGACTGGACGCTGGAAAAATATGGGTCTGAGTTTCACCTTACATACTGATCAGTGATATTCTGATGCATACTAGTTAATTGGTGAGGTGCTACTGGCAACTTTTGTCTTTGTAAGATATGAAGATTGGCTGCTAATGAAAGCATGGTTTCTTCCTCTGATTTCCAACAGCCCCAACTGCATATACAAAATATATGTGGGAGAACTTATCCGGAGAAAGGGATTCATAACATGAAAACAGCTAAAACTCAATGCAAAAAATACACACTCAGCTACTTAACAGTAATAGCACCAGTTTCAGACACAATGACCCACTGTGTTATCATACCACCTTGGCACATACATAGCATCAAGGTCACACACACGCATGTACATGTATGACTGCAAGACAAATCACGGGAATCTGCTCTGGTTGACAGATCCTTTTTATCACCATGTATACTTCTGTACTTTGTTGTCTCACCTGTCTGTTTACAACTCTGGTCACAGACATGACCGGTGGACACAAATTCTGCTTCTTAATCAACAAGAGAGACACCCATCGATGTGCCAGACAGAAGACCATTGTGCAATAATGCAGGATGATGGCCACCTGATTTAGAGTCCATACATACTGTGGACTCTGTTGACAGGCATCAGTGGTGCAAGGCAAGTACAAGACCTCACAAGTTTTAGGTCTTTTAGTACTATATCCTCACGCTCCTCGTGTCAATCAGAAGCAGAATTGTAATGAGTACAGGCTAGTGATCATTCTTACGTGGTCCTGGAGGCACACTAGCACTCTGCCCCTTGGCAGCTGAGGTTTCTCCAACTATAGTGATTCTGCCACGACCATCCCGCTGCTCCACCATCCTTGACATCTCAAGGTTTTTGGCTCTGCTCAACTTTCCTTTCCCTATCTCCTGTCCACAGTACTTTTGCTAAAAGACAGAGCACAACGCAAAAGAATGCAAACATATATACATGTGGAGAAGCCATTTTCACAGCTTGAGTGAAGAGGATACAGTGGCCAGTCAGACTATCTATTACAAGTATGCAGTCTGGACAGTCTAGTTAGTAGCAACTAACCAGATGCAAACGTTTGGTTGGCTCAGCCAAAGACAACCAATCAGATGCTGTTCTTCATATGATCTTTGAGAGGCACCATTTTGGTTGCATCAGCCAATGACAACCAATCAGATACAAATACTCATATGAGTAGCACCATCTTAATTGGTTCATGGTCAGTCAGTTCCTTTCACCCTGTCTCAGATCAACTTGTAGCTTTTTCCTGCACATACGTCAGTGTAAATATTTATCATTTCAGACCGCTGTGCCCAGCATTTTGCAACCCTATGGGTTTACAGCCAATACTTGTATATCCGCTAGCAGGGTAAAAGCGGTTGAAGGAATACACCAGGCCTTCATGTTTGAATATTGCAGGGAAGCTATACATCACTCTTCAAGAATGATGAAGGTGAGCTTCAAGGACAGCAGTTCCACTCATTGCCTTTGTTTTGGGGCTTTTTTGGAAAGTGACAAACAGCATGCCTTAAACAAGTTTTCAGGCAGTGATGGCACCTGAGAGTGATCACTCACCTCAGAGGTGAAGGCCTGATACACACTGCTGGAACCCTAAGACCCTTACAGGTTTGATTTCCAAGGTCACAATCATGACAATTATAGTATGTGGGCAAAGCAGGTGTCTGTGTCACAAAGTAGTGTGACCAAACTTTTAGTCTGGAGTTTCCAAGATTTACTTTAACATGTGGTGGCTTCTTTTATATGGTAACTCTGGACTATCAACTGCATGTACTTGTATTGACAGTCATATTGGAAAACAAACTGGTCATCAAGTCACTGACACGCCGAGTTTCATGTAAATTACACATATATAATTTTGCATAATAAATTTATTTTTTTTCAGTCAAACATAAGCTTCTGTAAATAAACAATATCACAATTATGATGCATAGAGGCCTTTAAGGAATTAGTTTGCCATTGTGTTGATGCATAATCATGGCATGGAAATCTCTATCCACAGAAATATAGGCTTATTTAATAAACCCATGCATTATGTAGGCCTTCTGCATGCATTTTTGCTGATGATATCAAGATTCACATGTGTATAAAATGGGTGGCTGACCCTCAATATGCATTATAAAGATAATCTGGTGTCACAATCAATTGTTGTGAATTAATTTATTTTCAGACATATAAATTTCAGAGTTGTTTTCCATGCATTTAATTGATGTTTAATTCCACTGTCGTGGATCTGGTTCCTATTAAACCTGTCTTATAATACCAAATGTATTTCATTGTGAATTTATTTTTATCGTTCTGTGCAATGAGCATAATAAGCAAAACAAAAAACAAAAAAACAAAAAGGGTAGTGAAGTAAGTAATACTACAGGATATTCAACATTGACTTTTATGCACAACCAACCACTGCAAATTACCTTCTCCCTTACCACTGACAGATTCCCCATTCTTTGACACAGGAATTTGAGAATTGCTCATGCAAAGGTCTCATTAAAAGATAATAATTAGAATTCTAAAAATATATAAATGAGTACCACCATGATAAGCTCATCCACATGCCATGAATGCTCACTACAAAAAGGTATAATTGGTATGCCATGATATTGCAACACACTCTTATATGATTTCACAAGGAGCTACTGTCATGGTTTCAAATTGTTGAATTTTAGTGGTTCAAGTTCAGTGGAGCATTGTACATTTTCAACTTACACTCTGGCTACAGTAAAGGCAGCTGGATCATGACTTGTCCAGAAAAAGCACTAAGCAAAACCCATGGCCTAATATTAACAAAATCAAAGAATGAGTAGGGACACAAAGGCCACTCTCTGCATCGGCCTGCATAACTGCCAGATGTCGTTAGTTTTTATGATGTGTGTTAAAAACCAGTGATTCAGACTCAGTGTGAAAATGCTGAAAAAATTGCTCGGCTCTCCCAGAAGTATAAAGTATGAACATTCATAAAATTGTCAAACTAGTATGGCAAGCTTTCCATAGATATGGTATACATCTGGAGCAGTCAAGTTAATGATACAGTGGTACCTGCTGTGTATGGCCACCCCAGGTAAATTTTACAAAAAAATTGACTCTTATGTCTGAGCCTAAAGACCACAAAAAGCAATGTGGCTGCACATGGCAGTGGTTGCATACAGCAGGTACCACTGTATATGATACGTTATGACAAAGTTCCCAAATTCAGGGGTTTGTGTTTATGTAACAATAATGCATAATTGTCCTCTCAATTTCAAACACGTCACTTTTATTTTTTCACTTTTGACTTGATTTGAAAAAAATTAGACTGGAAATATTGCATAACTATGCATATCTGAAAAAACTGGTTCACACTTATTCTTTTTACATCATTCCTGAGTTACAAGGCTTTGAAAAGCAGGAGACAGCATTCCATTCAAACATAAAAGGTCCCAACATATAAATGGCTGTCCTTACAAAACTTCACAACAATGAGATGGCAACAAAATTCAAGTCTTCATGAGCAAAACTGAGAAAGTAAGCTATAAGACAGGGCAAGTGGCCTCGATGGAAGAGGTAGTTCGACCGGTTTCGTTCGGATGAACTTGTCAGGAACTAACGCAAAACCGCTAAAAGAAAAACAAGTAGTTGTGATTCAAAGTTTAAATGTGGTCTCTCTTTTCATGTCAAGAAAAGGGCTTTCAAAGGAAATGCCACCTTTAGTGGGACTTGCACGGTTAGCATAGCCTTTGTTTCATGGGATACCTGGCTAATCTACAGCATCCGTTACTGCTTGCGTATTCTGACATATCTTTCATTTTTATCTTCACAGATTCTTTTGTTTTTAGAAGTATTTTTGGGCCCAGCATTGATTTACCTCGACCTTGTCTTAAAGTTTCCTTTCTTTCACACTGTTGTTTGGGGCCAACTTCCACACTGCATTGTGATTGCTCAAAAGAAAATGTGACTGGCAGCTTGTCACTAGCAGGGCCCAATTGGTGACAAAAGCAGAGATTGCCAACTACATTAGTAGCTCAGTTGCTGAGGCATAACTGAGATCTCTCTGGGTGGGGCTTAGAAGATTAAGTAAAGCAAACAAGAAGCCACACTGAACAACTGAAACAGAGTCTAGTACGTCTTTCCACAAAATTCACTCTTTGCATTCACACTTTGAAAAATGTGAATGTTGCACATAGAAGTTATATGTTTTTAGCTTCATAAAGAGATACTGCAACAGGGGAAATTTGTGACCGTTCAATGTATCATACATTCTCAAAATAAACAGCAGCATAATTATTACAAAACAAAAATACATCCCCTGCCATGGGCCTTGGGGGAGGAGTTCAGAAGCCTACCAGATATAGATATCTGTGTTTGTGTCCTGTAATGTGGTCCAGTACCAGGGCAGTCATCTGGCTATCTACATTGCACAAGCTGCAGCCAAACATCCACTTTGGGCCTTTTTTGTGTGCTTCAATGTACTGCAGTCCTGAAAGTAGAGATAACTATTGCACAATAACTCATGGTAAAGATTAAATTCTAACATATCTTTACCTTTTTACCTGCATGAACTACATACATTACATGTAGTATATGACATTTTTTTGGTGTGTGTGTGTGTGTGGGGGGGGGGGTAAAAATTTGAAAATTAGGTTTCAAGGTTGTGGAGAAATTTCTCAACAGCAAATGCTAATACATATATATGATACATGCAGTAAACAAACAAAATGAAACTAATTAGAAATAGAAAGGCAAGAAGTGTTGATGAAAGTGGGTACAAGATGTGCCAGTCGCAAAATGCCTGAATGATTTCCTCCAAACCTGGACTCGTCAGAGGTAAGCGAATTCTGTTCCACCCCAGAACAAACATAAACATTTATGTTTAGTATTTTCAGGGAGTTGGTCTCCGTTCCAATTCTCTGCTCTGTGATTCAGCAGAAACTGAGTGCTGCATTAAATCAACCTTTTAAAGGACAGGATGACATTACAATGGGTATGGACAATGTACTGCAGTTGTATCATGTAACTTTTATGACATCATCTATAACAAATTTAACCCTAGATATCAAAACAATCAGGTGAGCAGTTTCTACCCACAATATTACTTAAGATTTGCCACAAAAAAACCCCAAAAAATTCCTAAAAAATCCAAAAGTCACTGGAACATGACCATTGAACAAACTTCGTAGAGAGACACACCAAGATACATTGCCACCAAGTTTGAAGTCAATCTGGCAGGCGATTTTGGAGAAGAAGTTGATTATTTACGACAGATGATGACAGACAAAGTACCATAAGAAAAGCTCAGCTACCGACAAGTCAGCAGAACTAAAAATAATTTCACTAATTAATGATTAATTATCAGTGTATGATTAATCCAAAAGACAAACAAAACCCCAGGTGCACATATTCATATACTGATTAATGTTCTCACCAATTTTCATAGGTGTACCTTAAATCCTTTTTGGGATACATGCGACACAAATCTGGCAAGTCTAACCTCAAATCAACATTTTTCCTAAGTTAATAAAATGATTATTACCACAAAATAATCACTCCAAGAGACAAACAAAACCCCAGGTACACACCTTCATAAATTGGTAAATGTTCCCGCAAAGTTTTGTGGTTGCACCTCAAATGGCTTTTTACATATGCTCAACACAAATCTGACAATTTTAACGTCGGATGGACAGACAATGGCAAATCTATATGCCCCCTTTTCTAGATGAGGGCATAAAAGCTACCGTGTACAGAATGACGTTTTAGGGAACTGCAGGGACCACTGGTGCCACTAGCCAATTAGCCAAATGCTCATGTTTCATTCATTTGGCTAAAGGCATTTGAAAATGGCAAATTTATTAACATGAATTATTTGTGAGTTAGGTTAAATTCTATAGTAGTTACTCTTCTATTTCCTAATTCGGCTACAAATTTTGAATGCCTCTCTGTCCCTGAAATTGTGATAGAGAATACAGGAACAGTTGTACTGTTGTGGAGGGCAGAAGGTCTGTGATCCTGGATGTGACATCAGTTGCTGGAGAGAGGAAAAAACACAGGGATTGCAGAGGAGCTCTGACACTTGCCACAGACCTCAGTACTGTTTAGGCTTGTTCTTCAAGCTTGACTTCGACCTGTGATTTATTGCCTGTTCATTCTGCGCACCTTGGAGTTTCCAGGTACGTTGCATATTGAAATGTTCACGTATGTGTGATGTATTTTTCTGAAGTCTGTACACCGTATGGCACTTCAGCACTCCAAAAGAGTGTCATGAGGTACAATACATGTATTCTGTTGTTGAAAAACAATTGACAAATCTAGTATGACCTTTTGTGATCTATAACAGCATGTTACACAAGTTAATTGTATGTGCATGAACAGCATAATGACAAACCAATCACTGGGTCCTTGCAGGCAGCAATCTTTGCTTCCAAGCTTGCCACATTTTCTTTTGGCGGTCCCCTCTTTCTTCCTGCTGTCAACAAAATAAAGAAAATAAAATAAATTAGTTATAATATCCAGTCATACATCAAACACAAAGGATGTTCACTATTAACCACACACGTGCTACACAAGTGAGTATTTTACCTTTGACTTTGACAAAAAAAAATCATCTTTAAATTTTCTTCCTTTGAAGCCCATATATCATCTTTTCTGGGGGTTTTTTTTTTTTTTTTTGTTTTTTTTTTTTTGTTTTTGGAAAAAAATAAATGCATGAAGTCACCTACAGAACAGCATAACTCTCTGCCCCTTGCAGTATGATACTGGTGCATTGAATATAAGCAAAGTTAAACACATGACACTTAAAATGACTCAATCTGTCTTTTTGCTTAGAATTTAATTTGAATACATACAGTAGGCCTTATGGTGTACATGCAGCAGTTTTGTTTAAGTGAACACTGATTTAAGTACCAAGTTTGGTGTCCTTCTCAGCATCCCACCCACCAGCTTGCAATTGGCTACCTGCATGTTGCTGTCCTGTATCTGCTGTACTGTCCTGCTGTTGTGACTTCATGGGTTTCAGCAGTTTCATCCTACGAATTTCAGTCGGGGCTATAAGTCTATACTTCTCGCCTAATTGTACAAGGGCTTGCATGGCTTCTTGCAGTGTTCCAAGCTCCACAATTCCATACCTGTCAACAGAAACTCCAGTCAAGATACAGGATTTGAATGTCTTGATCCTTGGAGGATACGCTTATATGAACTGTACATATACAGCAGTAATTGCCATTTCAGACCACCTCTAACATCAGACAAAAGCGTTTACATATCACAGGTGGTCTTAAGTAGTGGGTAAATTAACCTTCATGCGTAACGTTGACAGATGAGTCCGCAAAGCAGCTAAGAAGTGGGTGTACGCACCTTGCGCAGTTCCACTGAGATCGTCCATTTTTTTTATTGTATGCGCGCAAAATGTCGCACATTTTGGAGAGTTAAATTAATTTTAACATTGCCCATTGTACCAAACTTGATTTCAAAAAGCCCGTAAACTGCGAGCATTTTAATACGTAAAATGCGCATTAAAATGAATTTGCGTGATTGCACCTTGCGCTAAATTTGCTAACAAAAAGAGCAGTTATTAATGAACAGTACTGTAGCTTTTATATTGGCACATAATCACACAAAATTGCAACCTCCTCAAGTCAAATTCTTCTGGACTTATTACGTCTGCAATGAATTTGGAACAAATGGCCATGTGACCTTGAAACATAGGTCAAGGTTACTCATCTACAATATACTTGTATACAATAGTACAAAATTTTAACTTCAAGTCAAATTCTTCTGGAGTTATTGCATCTGCAATTTTCAAGGAAATATCCCTGTGACTTTCAAAAATAGGTCAAGGTCATTCCATCTACAATCTCAACCTAGCTCTTACAGACATACATAATCACATAGTTTGAAGCTGCTACCTTCGGTCTTTCTTGCCTTATTGCTTCTGCAACTTTAAGAAAGTGCTTGTGACTTTGAAAAATATGTCAAGGTCATACATCTGAAATCACAACCAAGGTCTTGTAAAAGTCTTATATAGAAACATCATCACACTAAATTTCAACCTCCGAAGTCATATCCTTCTCAACTGCATCTGCAATGATTTTTAAAAAGTGGTTATGTGACCTTGCAAATAGGTCAAGATCAGCCATGTACAATACCAACCTATTTTTTATTATGGTACATAATCATGCAAAATTTTAACTTCCTAAGTCAAATCACTGAAGAGTTATCACGTTTGCATCGTGATAACACAATGTGTTGAACAAAAACAAGCAGAAGCGAAAGAAACGAACACAACAAGTTAATGAGTATTGCAGAGCAATACATAGTCCCCCGCTCGTCGCCCACGAGGTTGAATGGACTACTATATAGGGGTGTGACCTAGATGAAAAAAAAAAATTAAAAGGCCCTTTAATCCCGAGACCTAGATATTTGACCTAGTGACCTACTTTTGCGTTGTGACACACTTTTAGGTCACAATACATTATCAGTAAAATTTTATAACAAGAAGTCAAAATTTTTTAAGAATTACAGTAAGGACATGAAAATACTGTACATTTATGTATTACTGTGACCCAAATATTTGACCTAATAACCTAATTTTACTTTACGACACATTTCCATGTTAAGTTTCACATTTGTGTAAAATTTCATCAATCTAAGTAAAAGGACAAAAATGTTATGGCCCCGACAAGTTTTTACATGGATTTCACATTGTGACCTAGATTTTGAACCTAGTGACCTACTTTTGTCATGCTACACTCCAGCACCCCAAGAAGTATGCACATAACAAAGTAAGTAGCTGTAGGTATTATGGTATAAGAAATTTGGTGCTGACAAGGTTTTACACAGAATTTTATACTGTGACCTATATATTTGACCTAGTGACCTAATTTCCCCTCATGACACACTTTTGGGTCAAGGTACATTATCATGTAAAATTTCATAAAAAGAGGTCCAAAAGTTAAAAAAATTACAGTCAGGACCTGAAAATTCTGTATATTTACATATCGTGGTGACCCAAATATTTGACCTAGTGACCTAGTTTTGCTTTATGACACTTTCTTAGACTAAGCTTCACATTTGTGTAACATTTCATGACTCTAAGTAAAAGGACAAAAAAGTTATGGCCCGGACAAGATTTTTCATACATATGTATTCTGTGACCCAGACATTTGACCTAGTGACCTACTTTTAGCACATGATACACCTCTATCCTAGGAAGTACAAACACATTAAATTTGGTAGCTGTGGGTGTTATGGTGTTGGAAATATGGCCCGGAGAAGCTTCGGACGGACGAGGTGCAAACCTATAGTCCCCCACCAAGTGGGCGGGGGACTAAAAACAACGTCGTCCCCCTGTTGTTGCACTGGGAGACATAATTAGATAGCAGCTTTTATATATATATATATACATACACACACACACACACACACACACACACACACACACACACACATAAACATGATAAAAAATTGATTTTCTTACCTTATACGTGTAAGATGTACTTTCTTGACTTTTCCAACGCTGCTAAATGCCTCTTCCACTTCCTGCAATTGGAGCACACTGTGAACTGACCATCTACATTGTACTTTGTATCCTGATGGCCCTCGTGCTGATATACATGCAACTTTTTCCCATTAAAAATTACTCAAGATGCATCTGACGTCTGCTTATTTTCGGTCATTAAGAATTTCATGCAGTCAGTCAACAGCCTTCCTTGGAGCACTATTGGCACATGGTGTTCAAAGCAAGGGTGCAAAGGGAAAGTTGTTGACTCAGTCTGCACAGGCTTAAAAAATACAATGTACAATTAAACATAATGCAATCTGAACCTTTCAAAATCCAGTGCTGACTGGCCACCTCAGTGTGACAATTGTACCCATGACCGATTTCATGGTTATGGTGCGACAATTGCACCCATGACTGATTTCATGGTCATGGCGTGGGGCACCTTTGTTGCCATGTTTGGCCAAACTACATTGT
>CAXHWN010000732.1:0-17000 GCA_964020975.1 Hermodice carunculata | reverse complement strand
TACAACTTTAGAATTGATTTATATAAAAAATATGGAAAAATATGGACCCATTTCAGAAAAAACAAACTTTTTTCTCAACTAGATAAGCAGATAACAAGTTTTCTTAGATATGTAAATGAGGGGATGTGATGTCACCTGGACTAAGTGCTACAGCTAATGCAACGACAGCTCAGTGAAACTCTGACAAAAACAAGGAAACCAGACCAAGTACACTTACTCCACTTTTATGATGGATTAAGCAATATGTACAGAAAAAAATCACATCTACTAAACAGAGATATTATTTTCATTTAATGGGGATTAATAAGGAAAGAAATATACAGAAATCAATACCGACAAGCGAACAGCTCCTGTGGTTGCGTATTCAATCACTGAAGCAGGCGTCAACTTATATATCACACTGATAAGATGAAAGAGGGTGATTAACAGCGTACACAAATCATTACCATATGCCTGCCAATGTTGACAATGTTGTGTATCTCACCTTGGTGCCCCGTCAACGTTTGTGTATTATATATGGAGGGCAGCCCAGGTGACGTCACACATGAGAACACCTACTGCAAATGTTAAATAGCTCTAACTAAATACCTGTTTGAGAAAAAAATGTTAAAACTTTGTCAAATGAACACATACTATGTCCATTAATGACAAAAAAGGCAAAAACCATCACTGCTGTTCCCCTTTAAGATTTGGCCCAAAATGAACAAAAACATTCATAAAAAACCCATGATTCACTGGAGCGTGACTATTTTAACAACTCAGGAGAGACCCACCCAAGGTACATCCCCACCAATTTTGAAGTGAATCTGAACAGTGCCTCTGGAGAAGAAGTCAAAATTTGGAATTACAATTGCAATCCCTGTTCACTTACATAGTCACCAATAGGACTGTATGCATTAACCGATAAGTACCCGAATTGCAAAAAAAATCATTAAAAACTGGTGATTCAGAGTAATGCCATTTTGTGAACAGATTTGTTTGACCTTTCTACAGGGAACATTTCCACGAAGTTTCAGCATAATATGAGGACGGTTTTGGAGAAGAATTAGCAAAAACGCACTTTTTTACATAAAAATATTTGAAAAATTACAGCGCCACCTGTTGCACAATTAAGGTCTCAGGATCCCCAGAAGTTTCCCTAAGCAATTTCAAAGCTATTGGCCAAGCGCTTCGGGAGAAGATATTTTAAAATTTGACCCCCCCCCAAAAAAAAATGAAAAAATATAAATATGTATAAAAAAAAAATCCAAAAATCACTGGAACATGACTACTTGCATAAACTTGGTAGAAATCTACGTGAGGTACATTCCGAAAATTGGAGGTGAATATAGCCAGTGGTTTCAGAGAAATCGAAAATGTGAATTGTGGACGCCGACGGGCGGACGACGGACGGACAAACAACGGATTCGTAACCACCACAAAAAACTTGTCAGTCGCCTGAGCTAAAAAGTAATAAGCATAAATACTCTTTAAATATATCTATTTCGAGGTTATAAAATGTCTACGAAATATATCGCGTGGAAGTACATTGCATGGGTAAATAACCCGGCATGGTAATTGCACAAGACTTCCACCGCACGGCCAGGGTATGAGCATTGTGTGGGAACTTAACAAACAAAATCTACAAGAATATGAGGCTAATTTTTGTTATGTACTGCTCTGATACAGTCGCCTTACCATCCATGAAATAAAGCAAAGTTTAGTCACTTAAGCAGATAATGGCAGGATGTGCCAGCCCGAGTGGTAAACAGCTGGTGAATCTTGTACATTTAGGTGCTCCTAAAAATAATACTTTAAAAAACTCATATACAACATTAAAATAATTTGACACTCGTACATGTTGTATTCATTTTAGTTCTGGGGTAAATTTGAATATAACTTATAGAGGAATATCTGTTGTTCAGACATTTTAATGGAGCTTTACGACAGAACAGTCATTTTTGTATTGAAATAATACGACTGAAAACGCCACACCAAATGCATCATGGTAAGCATTCTTTGATATCAGCAAAGCCTTTGATACGGTAAACAGAAATAGGACGATATGCGAACTGTGGAATCGTGGAAGAACCGTGAACCTTCGCTTCGGATCGACAGTCCATCCCTCTGGTTTACAGTTCTTCCTGTCCCACGCAGGCAAGGGCACCATTTCATTAATGGCCATACTGGTAGTGACATCCTTGGTAGTGCACGTAAAACTCTCCTAAAAGAAGCATGACATGGCCGTATGGTAGCTCTTGAAGGTGCAGGCTGTGGCACTTGTATGTAGATTCTTAAAATTGACTGTGATACTGAAGCTAATATATATATATATATATATATATATATATATATATATATATATATATATATATATATATATCATTATGCGTTTTTACATAACGCAATATATTAGAAGCTCTATATAGGCCCCGTTACCCTTGCTTCTCCCGGACGTTTTGCATTTTGGACTTGCTTTGCGAACTATTTGCAAGCTTTCATCGCTTTTGGGGTATTAAATATCTGTTGAAATTATTATTTCAAAATTGAAGAAATGTGGGTGATTGCCTTTGCGGTCTGGGGCACCTCTTGTTTTTACGCAATGTGTTCTTTACAGATTGAGTGTTGTGCAGGTACATTTTGAAGTGAGGGATGGAGTTGGGATTTCGCAGAATTTGACTGGCAATTTTTTTTTTTTTTTTTTTCAAAATGGGGTTATTGTTATTATTATATCATGCACGTATATCATTTATGTTAGTTAACAGAATTAATGTACTGAATGCTTTAACTTATATGGTTTATACTTCTAATTTATAAATGAAATCAAAGGAAATGCATGGACACAACATAAACAACTCAGTTTTATTGGTGCCCCCGTTGTAGTTTTCTCAATAAACTATTATCATTATTATTATTATTATTATTATTATTATTATTATTATTATTATTATTATTATTATTATTATTATTATTATTATTATTAATACTAATAATAATCACTTCAGTAATCATTAACCCTTCTCTGTTGACAATGGGCACTCGTTACAGTACGGCCGACAATATTTTGTCACCAGAAATGTAAAGTATTCTTAACGCCAGATGTCACCCTTCTCAAAGGCATTCAGCCCCAACACACAGACACACAATGCAGAATTTGTCAGGAAACGGCTTTAATTTATCCTGTTAATGCTATTTTGTATTCAGCCATTTTCCGTTCGTCTATGAACGAGACTGTTGGTAAAAGGTGCAACCGCCCCCCCCCCTCCAAAAAAACCCCCACTTCCATGTGCCTGGGGTCAATCACTATTGTTCATCTTGACCTATTGATCATAAAATGAAATATAATTATGTATTCAAAAGGGCTTTACTTTAGTCATGGTACACAATTCAGCGTGTTCTGTGATCTTATGTCACATTCCTTCTCATCAGGCAAAAGTGCTTCTTTTTCATGCCTGCGTGCACAATGAAGCAAAAGGTACCAGTCAGGTTGACTTATGGTACATATTATGTCAAGTAACACATGCAAAGGAGTGTTGATGTTTTGGGATGTTGCATTGCATACCATTGCCTGCTAAACATCCGTTCTTGGCGGTCTACTACCCTCCAGCGAACGGCCAACATAGTGTATCGCCCCAAGAAAGTCTGCTTAGGAGGCAATGCATACCACCATTCCCATACAAAGATGGGTGAAAAATTAAAAGACCCCATAATGGCAGAAATATGATCAAACTAAATTTGTTTGCCTAAAAATTCTGCTTTTTGTGTAAAGGACTGTAGGGGCACATACCACACTGTCAGTCAGAAAAATGACACCAAACTTGAAGAATATTTTCCAGATATTTTTTTTTGGCGATAAAAGTTAATGAGCCATACTTCAGCATTCATAAATGACTGGAACTTAACCCAATTATTGAGAACAAATGTAATTATATTGTACTACCACGAAATACATTACATGGAAATGGAATCTACCTACTGTTGTGTGACCAATTTATATATATATATATATATATATATAAATATAGCATGGGAGCGAAGTTTATTCCCTCCAAGAAATATTGTGGATTGTCTTTCCCTTCCCTCGAACATACATTCCATTTCCATGAATTGTTTATTCTGCGGGAAAAGAATAATTATTATTTTTTTTGAAACGTAATTATATGTTTTCTCTCGTCTTCAGGGAATCCGGATTGAGTGGCACAAATAAGGATGGCATAATTCCCGAACTTCTATCCGTCACATTTTTCTGGTCTGCGAGTGAATTTGTGTGGAGCTAGCTCAACGCTTGTAGTTCTTTTGTATCCAGCGCTATAACGAGAGAGCGAAGAATCACCATCATGGCTATTTTGTTCCATAGCAGACTTTGGCGTCATCAATCTTGATCGTAAGAACATTTAAGATAGAACTTATCATGAGAGATCAACATTGTATATGCGCCAAGTGGATGACCCAGGTATGTTGCTGAGAAAAGATACTTGAGCCACGGGCCTAATTGAGAGAGACAAACTACATATGACAGAAATATGAATGCGTAGGCTTTGCAAAAATAGTTGTCCGCGGTGGGGGGTGGGGGGGGGGGGCATAGAGGCGCGGACAACGATTTTTGCACACCAACTGGAAAACCTCGATTTAATAATCTCACTTTATAAATACAATCAACTTAATATGCAGTTTCATCTTTTTCTATTGATGGCAATTACGCCTGCAAATATACTGAAAGTTCATCAAATCTGTTTGGAATGAAAGCATCATTAAGCAATTTCAAATCATGGAAACCATGAAATTTCCTGTACACGACAAGTACTAAATTGGTAGATCTAATAATGTATGCACACGACACGCTTAAAAATAATGGAAAAATTACACGGAGAGCATTATAACCTGTCGACATTACGCCTGTTTGGCTTGATGAGGGTACCATTATCTAGTTTATGTATCCCTCGTTATTATATACATAGCCGCTCCCACACTCTTTATCTGTGTGATTTTATAACATGAAAAAAAAGGGAAATAAATATGATGCACGCTTTCTCGTGCAAAGCAGTCGATAGAGTCAAAATAATTTGAAATTTGACTATTCCAACTTGTACTAGAACCTCGGGTCTCTGGAATGCTTCAGATATGATAAGAAGTTAAAAACTGAAATATAACGCACAGATACTTGCACACACACCAATGCACAGAAATTCAAGCAACAATATATGACATAACGTGTGCAAAATACGTCCACAGGAGAGGTATTTCAATTCCATATTATAAAAACAGGAGCAACATTGCCACTTTTTCCGTGTAGCTCTGAACCCCAAAAGTATCCAATCGCAATCACTTTACGCCTGGTCACAGCCCATGCCACTGAATCTACGGATTGATTGGTCAACATTATCACGTTAGATTCAAAATATTAAAAATATAAGTTTTCAACAGCCAAATAAATTTATAAGCGGGTCATTAGAGGGAAAATATAAAGCATGTTTCACAGCCTTAAATTTCCGGATATTGTTGTTTTTTTTTTTGTTTTTTTTTTTTGGCGCCTGCTTGTTTTTACCTTGTATTTGGTAGTCCACAGACTTGAATTTACAGAATATATGAACGTAAAATAAACGCATAATTACATACTGTGTAAACCCTTCTTTGTTATAATGGCAAGACTGATATGTCTCGGTCGGTTTCGTTCTGCTTGAAACTCATCAGGGGATATTTCCTTGTATATCATTTTTCTTAGTAAACAACGCAAATATTCCCAAAGAAAAGTAGGTAAACAACAATGACAAGTTTGATTTTCCTCCTATAAACTTTCCATGCAACAATGAGACGTTCCATCAGGGGGAAAAAGTAATTAAACATTAATCGAAATGAACAATCCAGATGCACAATTGCAGAATCACACGAATGATAATTTAGTGGCTGTTTGATGAATTAGAAGCCGGCTTTTCCATGATCTTTCGCCCTTGCTTTCGGGATGGATGTGAGGATTTGTTTCTCTCTCACTCTTTCTTTCTTTGGCTAGGCACCACTATTTGCCATGTCTTTCACGGTCATGGATATGAGCCTTTTTCTGTCTAAAGTTTGGTGATAGGCACTTCCTTGGGAATGCTCTCTCTCTCTCTCTCTCTCTCTCTCTCTCTCTCTCTCTCTTTCTCTCTCTCTCTCTCTGTCTCTCTCTCTCTCTATATATATATTCATCCCCTGTCTGTGGATTAGGCATATTTACAGAAACATAATACGTACTTTAAATAGATTTGATAACAACATCGCAACATGCATACATAGAATGGCTGTTGAGATGTTTAAGAGATTAAACACATACAAGAGTCGTTCCTGAGATTGTCTGTATATTCCTTATGTCCACTTGCGTGACATTCACGGTAAGTCAATTCTTTTTAAACCAATCTCGTCCTGAGGGCAAGCCCTTGTGGTAATGTACTTATATGTGCTCAATATTACTTGTCCATACAACAAAACTGCAGTTGATCAGGCAAAATGTTGGCATGATGCCAGAGCGGAATGGTTGATTTCTTTCTTGTCCTAATTGGAATCTTTTTATGTTCAGGGCTAGAGAACATGCAAATTTGTAGACTTTGCCTTCGCAGAGGTAGACTTTGCCTCCGGAGAGGAGAACTAAACTGTCAACGAGTAGCCTTTTAAACTTTGGCATCGATACTTTAATCCAACGCCCAGGAACTCGTGCTGAAATCTCACGGGAAGTTGGTTTTCCACAGGAGCTCAAACTTGTATCAGTGGTTTAAAAAAACAACGGCCCCGAAACTTTTTCGGGGAGGACTCCGCCCGGGAAAATTCCATGCATGGATGGATAGTTGGATACCCATGGGCGTGTCCATGTGTCTTGACCCAGTACTCGGCAATACTAAATGACCTTGTCGTGGGTTTAGAATATCTGGGTAACAATTAATACACTTGTTACCTTATTTTGCCTCCAAAGCAGAGCGACCTCAACCAATCAAGAATCTGATCATTATCCCCTTGGCCATTCGCAGTATGTGTGCCCCGTTGCACTATAGTCTCTCACCGTGATAATTAAAGTAGAAAAATTAGAAATTTAATACATCACTTTTTCTGCGCAGAAACGGGGACCATGCAGTCAAACCATACACCAAGGGAAGTGGACAAAAGACAGACATTGATTTATTACCTTTTTTTAACCCCTTTGGTACTTATCTGTGACAAAACAAATTGTTTCCGAACTGTGTGCTAAAAGTAATTTTCATTCATCGTTAATTTGGCACTAAAGATATATTGCGCCTTCAGTCTTGTGAGCTCAGTGGTTAATTGATATGTAAACGACAAGCACCATAAAAAGCGAGCTCAACTTTAACCCTTATGGTCTTGCACATCTTTATTCTATTGTGCCCCCACCTGACAGCTAGTCAAAATGTGGTAACTGCTGTGCGTTTGGAACTTCGAAGTTCAGTCCGCGGCACCCGTAATCTGCAAACTGATACTATGGAATTCAAACCTGGAATTTGAACTGTTTAGAACTAAAAATATACAAAACCATCCATATTTGCGTGTGTGAGTAAGTTTCATGACTGAGAATAAATTACCCTGTATTATCGACAAGGTGAGATCGTTATTTCGTTATACGAAATGTCGATCCCCACGGAGAAAATTTTGGGTGCGTGAAGTCGACCGTAATTTGTAATTGTCACTATGCTCTCGCCAAGACCATGGTAAGCTCATTATTTATGCACGTACGTTACCACTATAACTCGCTTGCGCTCACTATAAATAAGCTGGCTATAAATCTTTGTTATAAATAGTTAGCAGTTTGTATTTGGAAGTCCAAATGTGAGTCCGCTATTTTCAGGACGAGGGCCGAAGAAAAAAATGGCGTTGGCAAAGCAGTAATTGTTGAGGTTGCCTGCATGGGCCTCATCTGTGTTGGAAAGAAACACACCTTTTTCCATCACGCAAGCAAGCCCGAACACACCACAAGTACACTGATTAGAAGAGGGTGGGTAAGGGGTTTCCCGTACTGGCGTATTGGGGCTTTTTAATTTACCGTACTGGCGTACTGGAAGCCCTCTTATTTTACGTACTTCGTACTATTCAAAATTTTAAAAGATTTTTATTTTCCGTACTGCGTACTCTAGAAAAATAATTACCAGTACCAGCGTACTGAACCCCCCCCCCCCCCTTACCCCCTTCTTAGAATACAAACTCCCGGCTCGAATTCTTGTTCGCATCCAGCTATCAACCCATGAACAACTATAAAAGTCCGCCTGCTCTTCCTTCACGAAAGCTTCTTTTTTAAAGAAGCTATGATAGGGCAGTCACTGCAGGCCAGATGATCCACCAGAGGGCATGCCTGGAACAGACACCCTTCTCTTGAAAGCACACTTTAGTCTCATGTTTGTTTCTTACAGCTTTTCACATTCAATGGACGCTGATTTAGATTCAAGTTTACTCTGACACTTGACGCCAATCACTTTTGAAATAAAAGACCCGCTGCTAAATCATAAGCCTTAAGCATGTCCATCTCTACCTCAGACTGTTGGGATCGCAAACGGTGAATCATCAGACCAAATGCCAATTCCATGCATGATTTTTATGACCGAGAAAAAAATCAAAGAGCACGGAACAGTGGGTCGCTTTATTCCAAAAGCCATTGAACGCGCACACGGCTGGCCTTATCTATGGCTTTTTCGGGGATGCCAGGTTCCTAAATCATGAACTATTTATTTATTTATTTATTTTTAATAATAACTGCATATTTTGATACCTGAGTGGTGTAACAGAATTGGTCGTTTTCTAGCAATCTCTTATTTGAAAGTAGGCCTACAGGCAGTTTCTTTAAAGGTACAGACATATGTGATGTCTAAAACAACAAACTGTATTCACTAAGTAACTAAGTACAGCCCGTTCCTATCTTTACAATACACTTTTGTTTCTGATGGAAAACAGATTGCAATCAGACATGACACTATCCTTTTGTTCGTGTTGAAGAACTGAATGGCAAGCAGCCACATCAGCTTGGATTCAGAAACTTAGATCAGTTCAGATAAAAAAACTTGCTTGTGAGCAAGCATTCGACTTAGCAACACTCTTTCACTTCAAGGCATAAAATAGCATCTTTTTCAAATCCTTTAAAACGACAACTTGAGGGCCTCAACTCAGACTGGTGCAGGTGATGAAAAATTACCTTCCAAAGAGGGGTAGTGATGTTAAATGATATTGCCTCAGTAAATAGCTGTAATATCTATTTTGTCTGGTCCTGGGAAATAGAGGACCACCATTTATCTTGGTGAGTGCTTGCAAATTACCTTCCAAAGAGGGTAGACGATATTTAATGATATTATCCAATAAATAACTATAATGTATATTTTCTGGACCTGTGAAATGACAGACCGCCATTTTTCCTTGATGTACGATTGCTAAACAATTTGCTCCTATACTTTTCTGTGCTCTTCTTTTGTGGTTATCAGTTTTGCTATTCCAACATTCCTGCACGATATTTTGTTGAAGACGATTCTCCCATCGCCTTTCCGTAAGCCTTAAGGTTGAAGGTTTTTCAAGCCAAAAACTGCTTATCAATTTTGGTCTGAATAAGGTGCACAACAAACAAAGCTGTGAGGAATGAATGGCGGTTTCTGTTGAAAGAGACGCAAAACGAACAGCTTCTTTTGGCATTGACAGAGGAAGCTGCACGCAGATCAATAGTGTCATAACTTGAATGCAATGGGCACATTTTTATTTGTATTTAATACAAAGAAAAATTTAACAAACCTAATTCTGTAAGCTTCTGGATTTGCTGGTTTCGATGTGTAAATATAGAACCGTTCCACAATACGTCGAGACTTACAGAGACAAACACAATGCCGTTCGCCTTAAATTGAATTGAATTCTCTTTTAATATACTGACTCGTACTATTACATAGTCACAATCATGTATAATCCAAATACAAAAATAGAGATCGAGTACCCAGCCCATTTGGGCTTGTGAGTCAGTTTAAAAGAATAATACTTTATAAAGCAACATCTATCGACACAGGGATGTTTCTTATCCGAGAAAATAGACTTACAAAATATACTAGCTTGGTTTGTACAATGTATCTGATCTTCCGACACGAACAATTTTCTATAAATTTACTAAAACGCAAAATGTGATTTCCCATTACATATTTCAGTTTCTGTATATCGGACAGCTGAGAGAAGTCTGGATACTGTAATAAAGTATTCCTTTCAAAATTGTCTCTAATATCATTGTACAAAGAACACGAGAAAACAAAATGTAACTCATCTTCAGTATTTTGACCACACAAACCACAAATACGATCTTCACTAAATACACTTCGTGGTCAGCTTGTGCCATTTATGCGGAACGCTATACAAATTCGCGTACACTCATGGCAAGAACGGGAATGTCCCTACCCTCCTTGCTGAGGGGACTTACTGGTAATCACTTTCAAACAATTTAATTATAGGTATGTGATGGATATATTCTACCGTCATATGGTTGTGAAAAAGCCTGCTCTTACCTGGCAACAATGCAATTATCTCTAATAGTTTTTTCATAGTTAAATGTATTTTTAGGAATGGACTCAGACCACAAACTTGCTCCAAGAGCCAAGTTCAGAAATGGACCAAAAGCCGATCTGTCTACTGCATTCTAACAATATGTGCGACTCATGAAGTTTGTGTATAACGTATTGGAAACTTATAGGTATGAGTATGTTAATTATTTTACTTTCCGCTGACACATCTTGCAGTTTGAACCCATTAAGTTTGAGTAAATGTGTTAGCAACAATTTTCTTGCGATGCTGTTCTGTTTCAGCAGAATGACACTCATCCATTTGACCTAGTATCTCGTTAACCCCCGTAGTTTGGTCGGCAGGAAACTTCCAGCACAGCTTAGTACTAGTTCTTCAACTTTTTTAAATGTTATTTTATGTTATTATATGTTATGATTTTGGTGTCCGTCTTAGATTTCTTGTGCTTGTGCCTGAGTCCATGTAATGTTTGAGTTTTGAGTCAAATTATTTGTATGTACTTAAGATTTTGTACCTTTATATATCTTATTTTGCTACTTAAGTTTCATGTCGTTTTTTCTCAGTTCTGTATATTAATTTCGCCGTATTTAATTGGTGATTTTCCAAATATCGAGGGTTCAATAAATCATCATCATCATCATTGCAGGTTTATTGAAAGCGTGCCTCGTGACACGCATATTCGTGAGACACCATGAGTAAGTTTGAGTTCATGAGTCAGAAGGAGTAAGAAACCACGACACTAAGGGTAAATAGAAAGCAAGTGAAGCGCATCATCCATATTCTTCAACGGAGTCAACAAAAACGGTTTTCAGCACCTTTCCGCCTAAAACATCATGATTGGGTTGTAAACAAAATAGCCGCAGCTGAAAAGACTACTTTGGGCTATTGGATACAGACAGACACACACACACACACTCACACACACAAACACATATATATAAACGGATAGACAGATAGACGGACAGACAGACACACAGATGGATGGGATTAGGAAAATTCAAGAAAATTCCAGCGCATGGCAAAACGCAATAATCTGTGGCTGAACTCTTTCACTGGCGGAAGTAACTGTAGGCGAATTGTCTGCAGGCTGCGGGATGCGAATATAGTCGAATTCCAAGATGGCTGCCAAATTATATGACATTGACCTTTAAAATGACCTTCTGACCTCTGACCCTGAAACTGACCTTACTAAAAAGTGCATGAGGTACGTAAGGGTACGTAAGGTTTTTTTGTTTTTGTTTTTGAAATGATTTGGTTTTAAACATTGATATATGTACTGTTGGTCTGTATGAGAGGAAAGGGTTTGTCACCTGCAGCTTGCCTGCTTAAACTGAGAAGGTTTGCATAGAGTCCTGTGTAACACAAGCGAAAAACAATGTTTACATAACGTTGCTTATCTTTATCTGTTGTAGTTATCATGAGTATACATGATTGATTCAAAATAACAAAAATTGATTAAATTTTGAATGGAATGAATGAGAGCATTAGATACATGTCTTGTTTTGTGTGTCTTAGGTATTTAATTCCAAGATACCTGCCAAATGTTATGACCTTTGACCTTGAAAGTGACCTTGTGACCTTGAAACTGACCCTACCAAAAAGTATGATGTATATTGCTAGGGCTGACAGGTTGAAATAAATACTATGAGAACTTTTTAGAAACAAAATGTGGTATCAATTTAGTCAAAACAGTTGAACAATATGCTTAGAAATTTAGCGGTCAGATGTTAACCTGGATAGAAATGAGCGGTGAAAGAGGTAAGGCCTTGCCACACTTCCAACTTTCACCAACTTCCTGCTCTTGTCTGCCCGCTTGTACGAGCTTGAGGGTGACAGACAACAACACCATCCTTCCTCCCAACTGTAAATAAAGTTTTCATATAATTTTTGTTGAAGACGGGTAGATTTCTTATTGTATCCACAATTCTTTTCTTGATAGCAAAATTATTTTTCGATATCAACAGTTTTTGATATGAAGAATTCACTTTCACACCGAATGTATTTTTAATATGATTGGTTGAAACATATTTTTATTTTTCAAAAGAATATAGTTGGGAAACAGAGCAAGGCTCTATATGAATCCCTTTTACACATGAAAACAATTAAAGGGGAGACGTCATGTATCACAGGGTATGAGACAACTCACAATAACGAAGAACTCCATAAGACGTGTACAGATAGAGTGGCGACGCCGCACGGGCATAAGCGGAACGACACAAGACGTCAAAGATATGGGTCAGGGAGATGAAGTGCGCCTTCAGTTAACTAAATACACCGATGATACATTTCTAGATTCAAGGTTTTCACCATAATACAGGCTATGCCACTGCTCCCGGTCTGTTTGTTGTTTTAAAGTTATGGACGGCGTCAAAAATTCTTTTCAGTTTGTTTGGGGGTATATGTTTTGGACCAAAATAATATTGTCGAAACCGTAAATGTTGCAAAGGACATAATTTTTGCTCTGAAGTGTATTTCTCTGAGTTATATAAAAAGGCCATTCGCAACAGTAATGAAAAACATGTTCGTTTCCACAGGCACACTGAGGGAGAGTCTATAAGACCTTTTAAAAACAGATCTGGGTTGAGCTTGTTGCATCCCATACTCAACAATGTTTCAGAAACAGCAAGCGTTCTGTCACCTCTGTAATATAATTTGCTTCCACTTTTTTCTCTGGTCCAATTTTTTTTTGTTAATAAAAGATGTTAAAAAAGCCTTCGGTTTAACTCACATCAACAGGCAAGTTACTCCACAAGCGAACAACCAATGGAAAGAAAGAAGTGTTAAAAAAGGTTTGTTCGTGATCGAAAAGCAGACAAAGTTGCAACAGATCTGACATTATACCTGTTTCCTTCATTGACAAAATTAGTAATAAGGTTCCACAAATACGGGGAGGTACAATGGGCACGATTTTGTAAAATAAGATCAGCTTGCTTTTTTTGTCGCGCTGAAATATTTCAAAGCCTGTATAAATTAAATCATGACTAGCCCTAGAAGTGGCCCCAGTAATGACAATGGCTGCTGATAATTGGACGTTTTCTAGTTGTTGAGATTCCTGCAATGTGCAGTTGTCCCATACCACTAATCCGCACTCCAAGAGAGGTCTGATAAATGAAAGATAAAGAATCTCCATGGATTTCCTATTAGGACGACGCTGCAGATATATCAGAATAGGCACCATCATCATTCCTTTACTTATAAGATTCTTGACATGGTCAGACCCAGACAGATCACTGCAAATTGTTACGCCTAAATGTTTGTGCCCAGAAACTTCGGGTAGCTTTCCATTCATCAGTACAAGACCAGGGTAATTCAAATGATTCCTTTTCTTGGAGATGACCATACTAGTCAATTTCACATGGTTGAATGACACAAGCAATTGCTGTGACTAACACTCAACTTCCTGTAAGTCTGTATTAAGGGCATTGGTCACAGCAAAATGAATGGACGAATGATGTATTTAGATATATTAGGAACAGAACCTTGGGGGACGCCAGCTTTGACTCGTCCCCGACGCAATGTCGCACCCTTGACAACAACTCTTTGCTCACGTCCATCTCGGTAATTACCGAACCAATGCAGTAGCCGGCCGCATATTCCCGATTTTTCTACTTTATGCACACGAGGGAAATTATGAGAAATTGATTTCTTGATACGTGAAATTGATTTTTGATATCCAATATGGATTTTCTGATGTTCGCAATTGAATTGTTGGTATCCAAAGTAGATTTCTTGATATCAAAAATTATTTTTTGCTATCGTAAATTAAATTTTTGATACAAGAAATCCCAGTGTAAATGTTAAAACGCCATAGTAACCTAATATGAGTAACTTAGAGCAAAAAAGACACAAATGTAACTATCTTACCTGTTCTTCACCTGGTACATTTTTGGCTTTCAAAATGATAACAATATATGAGTCTCAATTCTGAGAACTTACGTTTGTATCGGAACCCTATAGCACATAAAGCCTGGGAAATCCCGGATGAAATTTTTCACATATCCTATTTAGTATTTTGAACTGGCAACCATATTTTGTTTCCACTGAACAGCTTTTTTTTTTTTTGGGGGGGGGGGGTTCTTAGATATTTTTATTTACACGTGGAAGTAAATCTGTTTTTTGTTTTTTTTACTTGAACATTTAATCTCTAGGTTGGTACAAAGAAAGCCTCGTCAGCGAGATTATGCTTTGGTTTAAATAGATCAAATGTTTCAAAATCCAAATTAGATTTTGAAAATTGGGCGTTGATTATTGAGGAACAAGCATATGATATTTTGTTGATGAAAAGTAATGAAAATAGAAATTCTACATGAATACGTCTTGATACCTAAAGTATACACAAATGTCATAAACAAATTCTTAATCCTTTTTACTTTAATAAAGGTTCGATAAGGAATAAGCATGGCATATAAGATGTATAGCTTTGGAAATATGAAAATGCGCTCTGATGTGAAACTCCAAGCAAATTAACAGGAGTTTTACTGCTGTAAGAAAGGAGAACTTGGCATCTGCTTTAACGGGCAGACCTTTCATGTGATCGTTTAAATTTGCCGACATTTTCCGAATATGTCGACCCCAGTTCAGAGTTTCATTCGCTGTGAATCCTTCCAAAATAGAATTCTTTTGTTATGTTGATTGTTTTGTCAGTAATCTGAAGATTCAAACGGAAACTTATTACGCGTTGCGGTGCCCCCAAAAGGACTGAATTTTACCTTTCTATACTGACTTGGCGGTTTATCCTCTTCATTGTACTGACTTATATTGAACCAGCAATGGTTACTAGAAGCAAGTACTTTCACTTGTCATGGAATGTACTGAGTACAAGCAGGTACTTTTCAGACATAATGTGAGCTTGCCTGAGGGTAGCAGCTGCCCGTTATTTATGTCAATACCAATCTGGAACAAATAAGAACAAGCAGACACAGGTCTGCTTCAAAGGCTAGGCTCACAGCAGGGCTATTATAATTGACCGGGGGGCCTTAAAATACCATGTCCAGTAAGAATGTATTCAGCAGTTGTAGTGAAATCAGCACAAAGCAAGAACATTGGATTTACTTGTGCAAAAACTGGTTTCTTTCTTTCTTTCTTTCTTTCTTTCTTTCTTTCTTTCTTTTTTTCTTTCTTTCTTTCTTTCTTTCTTTCTTTCTTTCTTTCTTTCTTTCTTTCTCGATTGATTGATTACCAAACACTTGGGACCACACATAAGAAAAGTCATTATAGGCCTAACCAGGTAGGCCCCTACATTTTCTACGTGCCCCTTGCCCCCCTTCCCACCCACCCCGCCCCCAAACATACACACATATCTGTACCATCCCAGCAAGCCCAAAGGTACTAAAATGTTGTGCAAGTGCTCCACCGCTTAGGAAAATTATGAGGTTTCCAGCACAGATACACATACACACACACACACACACACACACACACACACACACACATATATATATATATATATATATATATATATATATATATATACACAGTAAAACCTGTCTTTTGCGGACACCAGTGGTTCTGGCCAAAGTGTCCGCAATAGACAGGTGTCCACAATAGGCAGGGGCTGAACTTTTGGGATCTCAGAGTACATTTGTATCAAAGGAGATAAACTTGTATAGACTGTCAAAAAATATGCACATGTGTACCCATATACAGCATTTGCTCTCAGTTTTTGTACATTATGCCCCTGACACTTTACTCAAACTCATCTTAACTTGAGATTTTACAGTTTTTATCTTTTAAGGGAAAAATTGTGCATGTATGGGCTTACCAGGCTAAAGAAAGTTTGTGTAATTTCTTTTACTAACAGAAATGAAACAAACAACAAACATACCACAGGGATATCATATCCTTTGAGGACAATATAACTGTATGTGCCATTGTTACAAATTGTGAATAACTTCACATGAGTCTCAGTGGGTCCTTTGTTTTAGGCTTAATGATTGATCTATGGAGCTTAATTGTTTGATAGACAGAGAAAGTGTGAGCAACATCAGTCAACAGGAGCACCAGTGCTCAGAGACACCTGGCATGTTCATTGCGGCATTACAGCCTAACTGCTTGGTTGAGTGAGCTTATTATGTGTTACAGGCCAATGAACAATGGATTAATTAGTCTTTGATTCCAGTTTAACATGCACAGCATTGTTCAGGCATTACAGCTTGGAACATAACAAGTTGCAACAAATGTATTGATATATTGTGTCCGCAATAGACGGGTTGTTTTTGCATTTGGTACCCCAAAAAGTGTCCGTAATACACAATAGACAGGTGTCCACTGTAGACAGGTATCACCAATATGAAAATGACTTAAAAATATTCGGTTCTGGCCAAAACTGTCCGCATTAAGCAGGTGTCCACAGTAGACAGGTGTCCACAAGGACAGGTTTTACTGTATATATATATATAAATGGTTTAGCTAATGTACAAGCTAAACCATTAAATTGTACATGTAGTTGTAACTGTGTTTAAGTAGTTTCAGCTTGATGGTACAGAGTGTATTTGATAAGAAAAACGTAGAGG
>CAXHWN010000731.1:0-17000 GCA_964020975.1 Hermodice carunculata | reverse complement strand
AAATATTGGTTGAAGATTTAGCAGGCTGCCACGTGAGTGAAAAGTTTCTTTACGGTGTACTTTCAGTTTTTCACTGCACGGGTGTTGACCTTGGTCATTTCTTGAATCTGGTGCCCTAATGTTAATTCAAAATATATCTATTTTGTATAAACTGACAATGAAAGAGTGACAGCTGAAATCGTTATTCACAATGGGCAGGACTTTCTCGGGAGGAGGGAACAGAGGGTCACATGTGAATCAGATTACGTTCTCCACATGTTTTCAGTAGCGTCAACCACTTTTTCTGATGGTAGCTAAGTTTCATTAACAACACATGGTACACAACCAGTTCTCAAATGAGAATTCGCGGATTTATAGTGAGCTTTATCCAATAATAAAGGATTCCAATGTGTTGTACAATACAAAGGCGACAAAAAGCAGCTTGTGGGTTTTAATACGGTTTGATAGTATGCTTGCATTACATGTACAGTTTCCTTTTGAGAACAAACTGTGCGCCGCTCAAAAATCCAGAAGAGCATGTCGACGACAAGAGCACTAGCATGATCTTTGTTAACTACTCAAGTTGCTTTCTATTCCAGTGATATATTTGCAGATAGTCATAACTTTTTGGTTATCAATTCCCTTCTACTTTGTGCGATTTGTAATGCATGCTCCAAGTTTTCAAATATTTGCAGAGAATGGATTTTTCCGGAGCGAAATTCAGGGCAATTTAACACCTGTTAATTTTGAAATTTGCCTCTAAATGTATCTATTAGTGGGTGGACCTACAGTAAGTGCACCTATTGCTTCATTTGGATGAAAAAGCACAAAATTCTCTGCACCACATATTCTGAGAAACTGTGCAAACACATAGGTCCAAAAGAATTCATAGTTGAATGATTCCAATTTCTCAACACAGCAGCATGAATTGAAGAGAAAAAAAATTCTGCTTGTTAGCGGGAGGTCTTTTGAGATAATGGGGAACAAATCCTCGGAATTACACGGGGTTTCATCTGTAATCCGATGAATCGTCCTAATGCGGGTTTGTCTTTTCTTAAACTTTTTTGTATTACAAGAGCTTCTTCTTGAAGATTGATAATGAGGGTTGCAAGAGAAACAACGGGGAACAGCAAAACATGAAAGCAGTGGCACACAAGCTGAATACCGGCTGTGCAGCAACAAATTTAACGCTAGCTTTGAGCTGAATGTTTCATTCTGCCCACACGCGTGGTGATTAGACCGGATTCAGCTGACCATCTCGTGCACCGAAACACGCAGTGCTCAAGGGAGTCACCCTGAGGATGATGATCCCTCGGCATCCGTGTGACACGGAGCCGGCTCATCACCGCTACATCTTGTCAACCTGCAAGGCCACACGGTAATCCCGTAACGCTTCGTAACGCGCATCTCGGCAACTTTGGCAGCAAATTGATAATCAGGGGCAGATTAATTCTCGTCACTCTGAATTGAAGTAATCCAGACATAACCTGAATGGAATTGTGGATGTGAACAGAAGATGTCAACAAGCCGGCAGGAGGTGGACACAACCAGTGTTCTGGTCATTGTTTGCAAGCAGACAGTACAATTATAAATCAAGCTGCTTAAAAACTTTCTTACTCAGACTTACAAAAGAGAGATAGAGTCAATACAATAAAAGTCCCAGTTCAAAGTCTGTTATTCGAATCATGCAAATAGAAAATCATGGTCCCTTGATTGTATCTATAATATAAATTAACAGAATATTTTTTATGTTGATCCAGTCTTGGAGTCCATTGTACCTGGAAAGTACTTCTGTCCCTGACGTAATAAGCCCATAGAGTAATCAATAAAAGCCTGAACACCGTATGAAAGGCATAGAGCACATCATGTTTCTTGCATTATCAGTAGGTGTTGTCATTATTTGATGTGTTTCGGGTGCATGTATTGGTGTGGATACCGGTATATGCATAGTTTTCGCTTCTTCTTCTTCTTCTTCTTCTTCTTCTTCTTCTTCTTCTTCTTCTTCTTCTTCTTCTTCTTCTTCTTCTTCTTCTTCTTCTTCTTCTTCTTCTTCTTCTTCTTCTTCTTCTTCTTCTTCTTCTTCTTCTTCTTCTTCTTCTTCTTCTTCTTCTTCTTCTTCGCAGGGGGTGGGATAAACTGATTTGCTGTCCTATTCAGAGTGCACTATGACTAGCATTTGCCCTCGGTAAACCAATCTTTGCTCGACAGGAAAGTACACCACATACAAAATATGACGGTTGGAAGGACCCCCAAGACCATTTTAGCCAGTATCATATAGTGTTATGTGCACATTGAGAAAAATGTCTCGTGAAGGGCTAATTTTGCGACCAAAATAGTGTCCATAGGACATAAATGCTCCAAGTGTCACAGTATTTTTGGACTTCAACTTCAAGGATATTGGCAAACTGGTTCCAGTATATTTGAATGTACACCCAAGGAGATGCAAGTTTGACATCAAATGATGCTAGTTGTCAATATATTATGGATTTCAAATACACAAACAGGAAAATAAATCCCCAGGTACGCATCTTCACATGCTGATTAATATTCGTGTTATCTTTCATGAGTGTAAATCAAACAATTTTGGAGATACGTTTGACACAAGTTTCACATTTGGTAATGTTCGTTTTCACTGAGTCAACAGTGTCGGATCGACACATGAACAGATGATCGGACAATCCAGATCCCTTTTGCGCATCATTTTATGTTGATTAATATTATTGTGAAGTTTCATTACTACAGGTGAAATATTTTAGCGATATGGGCAACACACGTTTGGCATTAGGCAAAGGTCATTTTCACCATTTAACAGTGCTGTCCAGCTGCAAACCTCTGTAGCAAAATTTTCTTTACTTGTAGCATCTTTTCCACTTCTTTACATAAGAAACAGTTATTTTTGAGAATATCTGTAGCAATATTGAAGAGCTTTGTAGCAAAATTTTGCTACAATGCTCCAGTTAGACAGCCCTGATCATTAATCCAGCAGTATCGAACGGACGCACAGATCGATACACAGATATACGAAACCTCATGGGCGTATCTTCATAAACTGGTTCAAATTTACTTAATGGCCCCAAAAGCCAAAATATTCATTTTTGTTCAAAGTGAAGGCCTTGAAGTATTATAGAACTTTTGTGAAGAAAATTTGCCATATTCGCACAGGAAAATAACTCTATTTGCAAAAGAACTTCGCTGCCCATGACGGGCCCGAAGTTGACAAGTTCGCGCTTTATGTCCATCAAGCGGGTGCTGGGTCATGACGTCACAGAAGGGAGTCATTGGGATACAATGGCGGAAAAAGCATGAGCAGTTGCGACGCAGAGAATAAGCTGGATCTCTGTTTTAGCTGTTCCTTTTCCAAAGAGGACCTTACTGAGGTCAAGGGGGAAGATGTTGGGTTAGGAAGGGAGAAGGACAGAGAAATTCAGCCGCACTGGGAGGAGCCACGGACGGGCTACGCCCCAAGGGCTACGACCAAAGCGGTCTTTGACGTTGCAACTGAGAATGTCCATGCCGTACCTGCCACGGGAGAGCACCAAAGCTGGCGCTTGGGAAGTTTGGGCCAAAAAGGGATGCTTTTCAAAAGTCAGTTTGCCAAAAATTTCTGTAAAAGTGACTGGTTGAAGCTCACAGCAGGCCATTCATCATGGGCGGTTACCAGTATGCAATCCCGGCAGTGTACACTGCATGCTAAGGCAGTGCAAATGTAAACTCAAAACCAGTTGAATTTGAAATCATAGGCCTATGTGCAATAAGCTTTTAGTTTTATTCCATTTAGTGGTTTATAACAAGGCTTGGGATACGGTAAAGAGTCACATTGAAAAGCATCTGCAAGTCCCGTGCAAGCCTAAACGGATTAATAAAGACTACTGTAGCACATCGCAAAAATTCAAATGAGGGGAATACACAAGTGCTTGACCACAGCTTGAATACATATTAAGTTATAAGCCAGACAGCTGGATGTGCTACCGTTTTGCCTGTCCTAGTGTGCAGCGTATATTGCAACAGCAACAGCATAAGATGGCTTGCCTTCCTGGTGTAAATTTTTTTTTATTGAAGAAAACCCCCACCACCCCCTCCCCAAGATCGGGAACAAGGGCCTAGCCCAATATGAAATCCTTACACACAAAAAATAGAAAATAAAGCACTGTAGGATTTCTCTACCCTGCTTGATTTTACGGAACTCAAAGTTGTGTATGTGCAAGAACTATTTACGCAGTGGGAATCTGGAGATTATACAAAATCCAAAAATATACCCTTTGATTGGACTATCACCCAACTAAAGAGAATATGCTCATGAAGTGAAAGCCTCTGCCACCATGTGGTACATACATATCCACGCCCTATTGGAGTGTCCATATGGAACCGAGTACGCGACACATTGCTCTAAAACAAACACAATACATAGTACTACTGTGAAAGACCCAGGGCCAAATGGTTATTATTACAGTAATGAAAAACTACGACATTTTTAGACCTGAGCCATTACACCCTTCTTTAGAAGTGGAGCTGCATAAGACATGGTTTATCTGAATGTACGCTTTTTCCTTTTTACGCCATAGATAGCTGCTGTTGTTATCTCTTATTCTCAGGTAAAGGCCTATTATAATCATATTATTGTATGTTAACTGCTGCGTTCATATAATTTGTAAAAACTGAATTTGAAAAAATGTATGAGCAATAGAAACTTAAAGGTCACTGCATTGGTCACTTATAATGTGACCTGATCAAATTGAAATTCACCGTTTTGTCAACTTTCATGCCGAAACTGTCTACGTGAATGATTAAGACTAGTTTAAGTCCAATTCATGTTAGCATATGGCCAATCTTATACAATTAGAGTGTTTAAGATATACATTAATTTTCTGTTATTGGTAAAGAGTTTCTTAATTTTAAGTTACATCCTGATGCAGCTCTTATTCTCTCATCAACATTGCTCTAACCTTACTTTTAGTTATTTTTGCATCTTTGTCTCTCTTTTTTTCTGTGCATTTTCTTGACACATGTCATGTTACCTTGTTACCCTCAACGACATCCATGAAACTCCTGACTCTTGTCAGTCCATGCAAAGCTTACTTGCAGATGACACATTGGAAACAATTACTTGGTGTTGTGTGCTTCTTTACACCATCTGTTGACTTTGCTGGTATTCTGCAAAATATCACATTGACACGTACCTGTATCTTTGCGGTATTTACGTTTTCTTAATTTATAAACAATGGGCATTAGTATTGATCAATGGACATTGCTCTTTTCTCGAATAACTATACCCATTTAATGGTACACTTCCATCCAGGTCCACGTGTCGAAAACCAAATAATATGCTCTTGCTCCGCATTGGCTTTCTACACATAAACACGCTTCTCTGTGTTTTTTCCTGTGTAATACACATTATATTGTTCCTTTACACGTTCTTCCTGTCTTCAATCGACATTCATGTGAACCCCGGTCATACACTTAGCTCAAACAACCACCTGAAGTTCTTTCATTCTAACGTTCGCAGCATACAAAGTACTGGTGAACTTGGCGAAATTCATCTCTTGGCCCAATCAGGTAACTTTAACATTATTGCTTTATCTGAAACGTGGCTGGATGGACATAACCCAAATCAGCTCCTCCTCATAGGTGACTTCTAACATCCGTATCAGACAGACTGCACAACGGGAAGAGGCGGCAGGGTTCCGACGCTCATTCACTTTTCTCTACCATACATAAGATGCTCGGGTCTTGAAAGCATAGATTGCGAATGCGTCTGGGTTGAAATTTCGACCATTTTGACCCAGCGGGGGAAGGCATTATTCGGTAACCTCTCTCATCCACCTGGCCAGTCTGCAGAAATCCATGACGCATTTCTCAGGTCTCTGGCATCTTTATCTCTGGTCAACCTTGTGAATCAGTAAAATCTATTTCAACTTAGAGATGAACCCACTAGGAAAAGTGAATACTCGAATAATCTAATAGACTTTATCATTACTGATTCTCCAGGTCTTGTTCTGGACTCCGGAGCCCTTGCCCCAATCTCAAATTCTGACCCCTGTGTAATCTTTTGTTCTTTCTCCCTTTCCCTTCATAAGGATAAGCTTTTCAAAAGATCAGTATAGGACTTCAATAAAGATAATTTTTGTGATCTCAATGCTGCCCTTTCTACAGCCCTTTCAACATTGCTCATGAGGTCTTTGATTCTATTGATGATGCCATATCATACTAGTCTAATCTCTTTTTATCTACTGCAAAAGACTTTATTCCCGTTAAGGAAGTTACTATTTGCCCTAAGGACAAATCTTGGATAACTGCAGACATTAAAAAACATATTCGACATCGAAATCGTGCACGGATACGCTTTAAGAGGGCATCCAACAAACTCCCCCCTCATAATTACGACCTTCACCTCAAGATTGGCAGGTTATACCAATTCTACACAAAATATCACAATTAGGTTGTAACCATAATAATAAAATCTGTCTCCTCTTACTTTTGTAATCTGCAGATTCGGCTTGATGAAGAGGCATTAATCTTAAACAATGGTGGAGCTTGTCCAAGTCTGTCCTGAGATGCAAAATGCACCAAGATATACCCCCAATATTGATGATAACGAGATCGTATCATGCATCACGGAAAGATGATGATGCCCCACCCCTGTCCGATTACACGTTTTGAACTGAGGCACGTTTACACAATATTACCATTAATGAAGACTGTGTGAAGAAAGTTCTATTTTCCCCGAGACTATCCTCTGCATCAGGCCCACATAATATAGGAAATATCCTACTTAAGATCACATCAGATTCGATCTGTTCACCATTTACAAGAATCTCCCGAGTTTCTCTTAGTCTTTTTCTTTTTCCGGATGCTTGGAAGAGATCCAACATATATATTGTCTTCAAAAAGGCCAACAGATAGATTGAAAAGAATTATCGTCCCATTTCATTGCTCTGTGATGTTTCAAACGCGTTTGAACGACTGGTCTGTAATGCACACTATGAATACTTTGCACAAAATAACCTACTCACTTCCAAAAAATCTGACTTTAAGGCCAATGACTCTATATCAAACAGCCGGTGTACATCCTCCACAATATCAACAATGGCCTATAAAAAGAAACCAGAATGTTGTTTTTCTAGATGTGTCCAAGGTGTTTACTAAGGTTTGGCATCCTGGTCTCCTTTTAAGACTTTGACAACTCGGCATCTGTGATAATCTTGTAGCCTGGATTGATAGTTATCTCTCAAACCGATTCCAATGAGTGATAATCCATTGCCAATCTTCATCATGGCTACCTATTGAAGCTGGTGTGCCCCATGGTTCAATTTTGGGCCCACTTCTCTTTCTGGTCTATGTTAATGACCAAGTTGACAATATTACATGTGATGCCAGACTTTTTGCTGACGACATCAGTCTACTTAAAGTTGTTAATAACTCCATCGAATCTTCTAATCATCTGAACGTTAATCTCTCCATTATACATAACTGAGGAAAGTTGTGGCATGTTATCTTTAATGCTTTAAAGTCAATTGCCCTTCTGCGTAGATTCAAATATAAACTTTTGCACAAAGCTCTGATTAAACTCTATTTAACTATGATTCGACCAATTCTTGAATATGGTTGTGTGCTCTTTGAAAACTGTGGTCACAGACTTTCAGATCTTATTGAATCCATACAGTTTGAAGCCGCCAATATATGCACAGGTGCATTAAGACCCACATCACATGCCAATCTCTTACGTGAACTTGGTTGGACAACACTGACCAGCAGAAGGAAGTTCATTAAGTAACTTCTTCTTTGCAAAATGTATCACATCTTAACACCCTCCTAAATCTCTCTACTAATTCCTCCACTATTAATGCTCGAAACCTCTGCCACACTAGCTCCATACGTCCCATTAATTGCAAAACTAATCACTTAGGCAAATCCTTCCCACCGGACACTATTAAGCTGTGGAACAATCTTCCCTCCAATGTAAGAGACTCAATTTCCCTCCAAATATTCAAATCAAAACTAAAAACAACTCTACTAGGAGTGGATTATGTTCCTGTTTACTGAACGTAAGGACACAGATTTGCCAATATTTGTCATAATCAACTTCGTCTTGGATTCTCGAGACTTAATTTTGATCTCTTTAAAGTCAACATCATCCCAAAGCCTACATGTTCTTGCTCCTACCCCACTGAAGATCTGCAATATTTTCTGTTCCTTTGTCCAAAGTATTCAACTTTTAGAATTAAGTTTCTCAACTCCATCATCTCTATTATTGCTCCCGGCGTCCACCCGAATGTGATTTTTTACACAGCGAGGGACAGACTAGCTCATATTCTTTCCTTTGGTAGCGACCAATTGTCCATTCCCTCAGACATACAAATTTGTGATGCTTTCCACATATACACCATAGATAACAGAAACGCTTCATATTTTGGTTCTGTTATGTAACAGCAGTAATTTTCAATTGAGTTAGTCGCAGATTTATATTTACTTATTTCTTAAGGACACCTAAGACACCAAAACCCTTTGCATGGCCGATTTTGAGCTTTTAACGGTTTTTACAAGATAGATGTCCTTTCTATTAGTTGTCAAAATTTCAAGCTTTTAATTAAAGTAGAAATATGAGAAAAATGCCAAAAACCACACAGGCATGTTGACATCCAACGTCCATGTGTCATTCTTTTGGTTTTTCAGGCGCCAAACGGAACAATGCCACCCGTCAATCATACTTAACAGCCTGTCACGTGGCTGCAGGTAGCAACGGCCCATGGCAAAAGTAGAGTGGTATCAGGGCGGCAATGCGAAATAAGGCGTCAAGCCGCAAGTATGTTTGTGGGCACGGAAAAGATGCAAACATGCTAATATATCATAGCCTTAGGTGTTTGCTTTATAGTTATCTTGCTCGGTTTGCGTTCTAATGAAGGGATACTTTAAATGTTCAAGAGGAGCGGGAATCGTCAGACGATGTCCCTTCAAACGTCAAAGGCCGTGCCGTGATTACTCCAGTGGTCCTTCACACCAAAGACAGGCGAGGGAAAAAACTGGCACCTTAATCAACAATACCCACGTACATAATAATATTTTATCGAAACCAAGGGAAGAGGAAATAAAGTACACATCGAAATAAGCATAAATGTGAACAGCATAGAAAACACACAAAACAGCGTTACAAAACTCAGGTTGGAAAGAGAAATAGAGAAATGAAACTCATTGAGAAAATAACTACAAAATAATGACGAGCTAACTAAGTAAAGTGTACAGACAAGTCTAACCAGCTAACTGCATAAAGTATACAGATAGGAGTAAATACAATAAAATACTCTCCCTAAAAACGGGTTGAAGAGGTAGGGGGCGGAAGACCAAACCCGCCATCCGTGCACTGACCACTAGCGGCCTTAGGCCACCCCACCGAAGCAAGGCAACACAACTTTCGTTGCCAGGCTTGAGGTCACGGGGCCCGAAGAGACGCCTCCATGACGTCACACTTTGAAACCAGACTGTGGCTGTCGCCGTTTGACAGATCGCTGAATAATGTTTTCCGTACTTCAAAGGCTCTCTTATTCATGTGATTGGCCAAGAATTGATTGACAAACTCCCCAAATGTTAAGGAATGATGTTTGCTACGTTTTGTACAAATATCAGCTCAACTGGAGCAAATGGTATTGTTTCAGAGGCAAATGATCAACATCAAAGGCCTTTGAAGCTTGTTTTCTCAGAAAGAATAATAGGACGAGAACCCCACATTACAATGGTTATTCCAAGAAAACGGCTGGGCTAAATTTCATCCGTTTAACGGCTTTTGATTCTGCAATGTCTGAACTGCAAAAATTATTCAGCGATTTTCTAATTTTTGCTTCGTTCTTTTTCTATGAAATGAAGAAAATGAACATCCTGGAAATCAAAGGGAAAATTGAAACGTCGAACTTTGAGGATGGATAACAGAAAAACGAAACCAAGCATAAAAAATCGCAGGATCGTTTTTTGTTGCCAATATGTCAGGATTAAGATGCGAGTGTAATTATGATTTTATCACAAATAATTAGTGACTTATATCGACATTTATGGGGTGGATGCTTTGCAGTCAACTTTCAATTGTTTATTCAACAATTAACATCACAGACACCCAAATACGGGACATATGAATTCTTTGGAGTATGATGAGTACACTCATATATGATATGTTCTCCTAACGCAAATACATTTTGAGCTAGGATTGACTAAAGTGGGATTTATTTTTGGTGTCTTACCTGTCCTTAAGTGTCCTTTATGAAATTTCCTACCACTAGTCCATACTATTGTGGACAGGGACTTATATGTGTACATTCTACCTGTACTGAACTATTTTGCTTTGTTTTGTATTTTGGGTACTTTAATTATTTTAATTTTTGTGTGCAGGATACAAATCTGAAACATGTATACAGCTTTTTTGTTAATTGGGTAACTTTGTTCTTGTTTTGTTCTTTTTGTTTTGTAATATACATTTTGCGTGTCACCCCATGTTCTGGAGACCCCCCCCCCACCGATTAGTGACATCTCGATGTACTATAGGGCGATCCAGTTGAAGTAAATATGTTTAAATTAAACTAGGGTAAAAAGCAGGGTAGACCTCACTGGACGAAGACAATTGCACACAAGTTACAAGACAGCAAATTACTGATAGAATTAATGGCCTGGCTTCTTATTATAGCTAGGCTACAATATGGCATTACTCAGAAACCTAAACTTAAACCAGTCACTTAACTAGTCACAAAAATAGGAATTTTTGCACAATGACTTTTGAAAAGCATCCCTTACCACTCTCAATGTCCCAAGCGCCAGCCTTGGTCTTCTCTATCTCTGTCTGTCTCTTTCTCTCTCCGTTGGCTACATGTTGTCCGCAGCTTTTCTCAGAGATGGCTATTGCTCGAGTTGTTACATGGTCATAGCCCTATTATTAAAATCCATCTTGTAATTAAGAATAATTTAATATTTTCAAATTTATGCAAATTAGAGGCAATCGGAATTTTAAATAAAATGTTCCATATCTTCATATCAAGGTAAGATAGAGGTGCCATTCCCAGTTCAATATATGGGATGTGTCACCAGCAGCTCTTAGGGCATGTACACAAAAGTTTTTGAGGAATTTCAATTTATGATACATTTACTGAATACATTGCAGACTTTTCTAATACACCCACACCTCAACCAAATATGCACAAGCTGACTCCTTCCATGCTGTAATGCAACCATGTTGCATGCATTATAAATGAGCTTGCCCTGTCGGAACCTGTTTCCTGGACAACTTACTACCCATACTTGCTTTCAAAGCTTAGGTCTTGCTGCAAATGAGATAAAAAAAAATCCAGAAACTGTGTGATAACTTAGGTTCTGCACAAAATGCATAGCACCACATTATAAAACCCCACTCCAAAACTCTATATGCGCAATGGATTTCTTCTTGATGGAGTAGAAGTTACACAAGGTTACATAAATGTTGAATAGGCTTGTTTTTCATACTCAGGTTCGTGTTGTTGTCTATTGTCCAACAATCTTCATAAAGACCTGTAGAGATCAGAAGTAACACCTTTGCTTGGCTGTTAGAGCAATAAGTTTATTGTTGTCCAGTTACATCCCCATCATCAGCACTGTACCGTACATAAGTAAGCCAGTCTTGCTTACCATGACTGCTCTGCTTAGCTGAGCTCTCTAGCTCAGTCTCTCCCCAACTGTTGTTAATAGGCTGTAGACAGCCCCTTTTATACTCTTATTCTGTACTTCCCCAACCCCAAAATAGTTGTTTTCTACTTGTTTGTGCCAGTGTAAACTGCTCCTATCAAGATATAAGCAGTTATCACTAGTTTGACCCAGATAAAACTAGGCCAATCTAAATATTTGAAACATTTTGGAAATCCTATTTCTAAATGTTACCATCAGCTAGCGCTATCTAGCTGTAATTTTATAACACTTTCTATGCTTTTGAACTTCCTGTTTATAACTTCCTGTTGTACTTGATTAACCTTTTTGACAAAATCAACAACTTCAATGGAATAAATATATATTCACCAGAGTCTGTACCAAATAAGCATTCGTATGCTGTGCTTTGTTTTGCCCTATTATATATATAATTCAAGTTATCCTTTCTCAAAGTCTATGATCTTAGTGACCTGCCTATCCATCACATTTTGACACATTGTTTTGCAATGCAGCATCAGCAACATGATTCATGATAGGATAATGGTCTGATAAACCAGTTCCGTTTACCAGTCTTACTTGTTTTCTGTTTACCAGTCCTACTTGTTTTTCTGTTTACCAGTCCTACTTGTTTTTCTGTTTACCAGTCCTGCTTGTTGGGCCTGCGCCAACTTTATCAGTGTGTCATCTTATCCATTCCTCAGTTGTTTATTGTGTTGAATGGATGCTTGCTAGTTATGTATGTGTACTTGCCAGTCCTGTATATTATGCACACACATTGTTAAGCCTCATTGTTAACCACATATTGTCTTTCCTTACACTATTACATACAAAAGTTTCATGACTGATTTCTCTGTTGAGCGGACACAAAAACAGGCATGAACTTTACAACATGATGGTCATGTTGAGCAGATGGCTATGGCACTGACAACTGACAGTCTAGCAGACAATCCAGTAGCAGGGCCATTTTCGTCTAATTAGCTTAGACTGAAACCTCGTTTGCCCATCCGAGTGTCCCACGTGACCACAGAGGCCACTGGCAGGCAAGCCAAAGATAAAGTGTTACCCAGCATGTAAAACAGCCATATAACATGATTACGAATGTAGCTCTTTCTAAATATGAATGTAGATGTGACAACTGTTGATCGTTGTAAGTGTGATAAAGGGATACCTGAGTTACTAAAAAATTTGACTGCAAATACAAGCAGAGGGCTTCTGGTAACACAGTCCACTTGACCAGGTTGATGATGTTGTTCCTAGTCCCCACTGTGAATATCACAGATACACAGTTGTGTGCAGATTTTAGTTTCACAAAATGGAGAAGCATATCCAGAACATTATTTTACTTGTTGCTTAATCATTCTTCTTCGGGCGGGGGTGGGGGTGGGGGTCAATTTTATCACTTCAGGTTGTTATGATAAACATGTGCATGATCTCTTATTGGTATAATATTTTATAGAGTTCTGCTGTTGTACATATACGAATTAGGTAAACTTGCATTGGATCCATCCATTAGATAACCTAGCAAGTATACCTTGCATATAACTGAGTATAGCATCTATGGTGCTTGCTGCCATTTCCTCAATGTAAACCAATCACATTACTTGACAGAGATCACATCACTTTCCCTTGCAAACTCTGGAGCCAGATAATCCATTGTTTGGGGGTGGGGTGATTTTAGCTTCTAAGTTGGTATATAATTCCAGTTAAAGTAGATGGATGAATATCAAAGTGTTAGAGATTACTTTTGAGAAACAATCCCTGAAACAAAAGAGCTGAAATCTCGCAATGAGTGTCTTGGAATCAAAGATCAGGTCATACACTGGCCATGTGCAGGCTGAAATAAAGCTTCACCCTTGTGAAGTTGATTACGCATCTGGATTGACTTACACTGACCACACAAATCCCAAAGGAAACACTGGAGACTTGTTAGGAGCGTTGGGAAGATGACCAATGTGGAAGAGTCCAATTCGAATTTCCGTTTGTAGGTAGGACAAACTAAAATATTTCGCTTCAGGGTCAATATTGGGAGATAATATTTATCCACTGATAAGATCCATCTCTTATCTTCATTTTCAGACAAATTCCATTCAGGTTCTATGTGCTTTCCTATCTTTTTTAGATAATTTGAAATTTAAGGTCATTCCAAAAGTGAAATTGAGGGTTGGATTTGATAATGGGTCATACATGTATATTGGCAAGCAACTTCAAGCATGGCACATAAACCCCTTTTGTGACAGTACAATAATCCTCTGACATAGAAATGATGGAAAAGATGACTCCATGTGAAGAAATAAAGGGGTTACAGGTTCTCTAAGAGTCCAAACTGCCCATGCTGAAAATCTCGAGGCTTATATGATACATGACTTATGGAACCAACTTGTTTACTCAACTCAAAGTGAGTATGATTTTTGGGCACTGTCAACTTATAGCATGGTTAATATATGAACATAGAATGAGGAGAAACAGCTCTCTATTGACTTTAGCTGATTTGAAATATCCATACTGAGTGAACTTGCAGGTTAATTTGTGGGAGTACTCCCACAAGCCAACCTCTTTTTCCAGCCTGTCTCTTGGGCCAGGGGATAAATGCAGTGATACTTTATGGGTCAATCCAATGTTCAGGGTATGTACAAATATTTTGATATGTTGTTATTATTATTTTTTGTTTCCTATCGGTTATGTATTGATTTTAATCAAATTAAAAATACTTGTACAACAAAGAGACAATAATTGTTGCTCCATACGCCATGTTGAACTTTAAATGACATACTTTGTACTAAATGGATGCTAAGTGGCTGGCTTATTATGAATGCAACTCCAGACCGAGGCTGCTGTTTGTAAGTTTCGATGAATTACTTAGTTATCTGCTAGACTGTGAGTGGCCCCCATCACAAAGCTGCAGTTATATTTATACATTTAGTAGGAAGAGCTTTGTGCTGCCCAGGGCTATCCGAGTCACCTTTGATCCCAAGAGACCACTGGATCTCTGGGTAGAGGCCTGTATTATGGTATGCCCCATTAGATAATAAAGGTGTGGGCCCAGTTGGCTTGACCACTTTATTAGCATTACAGTCTTCCAGTCCATAGTGACTCTTTTGACACATTTGTGGAATCCATAACCACAGAACTGGAGTGCAGAACGATAAAGCGTGTGGATCATTGTCATCACGGTAACTAGCTGAAGCCTGCAGTGGCAGACTTTTGATGTTCCTTTTTGCCAGACTGCATGCAGTTTAACATTGTTTTAATTTGAGGGATTCAACGTCGGCACTCAATAATACTACTTGCAGTGTCATATTTCTTTGTCACACATACAGAGCAAAAAGTTCCACTTGGCCCATTCACATATTTTGGTACTCCACCGCATATATTTTCCACATATTCTCAATAAAAATAGTTGTTGTTTTTTTTCTTTTTACACATAGCTTTCTTAGATTTATGAAAATTTAAGTCAATCGCTACACGAAAAGCTATGTACGATATCCATGTTTGTTTGACCATGCTCAGAACATACACATGTGATCCCGAGCACATATCCGATTATTTCATAATCACATTGACCTGCAGACTTAACTGTGCTGCTCGATAATCAGACTCTCAAAGGATGCCCTCCCAGGCAAGTACCTTTCGGAAATTTCAATTATACAATGCTGAGTAACTTACAAGGTTTCAATATGGTGCTAAATTGTGTTCCATTTCTTATGACCTCTCTGTCAACGATGTACGTAATGAAACTAGTCTCAATCATCATCTGCACATTGTTCAATAAAGTACTAATTGTATACAAACTTTTCCCAACCAATTTCTCCCCTTTTATACCAGTCCACTGTGGTTCCCTTTTAAAAGGAAACTTGCTTTTTTTGTAAGGTGCGAGATGAAATCTGTTCTTCTTTGGTGCTCTAGTATCTGATCAGTTCTTGAATTTGTGTTTTTACTCTTTTTTTTTTTGCCTTGTACGTGATATAGGAACAAAGACAGTTATGTTTTGCATGTTGTTATTTCACTTAGAATATAATATAATACATTGTTTAAAAGTGTTCAAATAATGTTTATTGCTACCTGTGCATAATCATCCATACTTGAATAGGGCTGACCCTCTCTACTGTGGGCACTTTTGTTTTTGTTGCAGTCCCAGGGAGGGAAAGGAGCCTCTATTCAGTGGTTTTACAGGATAAGTAAACCTTGGAATTTTGTTTGTATTTGATTGTAACTCTTGATGATGTTCAAGTTTCAAAATGTGGAATGCCTTAAAGGCTTCAATGAACATGATTTAAAACACTGCATTTTTTTGGAGGGGGGGGGGGGGCTTCATCTGCTGCACCATATACTGCATGTATGTACCAGTAGCAGCTGGAATTACACTTCTCTATGTTAAAGATTTGAAGATATTCAAGATTCAAAGTTCGAAATACTACAAGTACTCAATGAAGTCAATGTACGATTAACGGTATTGTCTTACCTTCTGGGCATACATATACTGATTCGTTTCTACATTTTTCAATCAGATACCTGCGTGAATCCAACTTAAATTTTTAGGTTTATGCTACAGATGAATGCAAGGAAATAAAAGTGAAAGATATAAAATTTGAATTCATGCTAATTAGGCATACTTCCTAAATTTAAATACTAAATATCTTCAAATGTATTATAGATAGAACCCGGGAGATAGAAATGTCAATAACAACATCGATTGGTTAGTGGCATAGGTGAATCCAATGATATGAACATTTTAGTTGTACAGTTTGAAATTGCACTACTCAGGCACAGTCAGAAGATTATGATGTTCACAACATGAGATCTATCAAATATGAAGGGGAATTTCGATTGAAAAAAATGTTGGTCAAGATACATTTGATTATAATTGTACAAACTTGTAATTTTTAAAAAATTATATTTATGTTAAAGGCACACAGACAGATTTGCTCTGGAGCAAATCTAATGTTTTCCTAGTATTGGATAATTGGATGTCCTGTTTCGCGTGTATGTACGAGTAGACTATGCATATTGTGTAATGACCCCATGACCTGGAAAATTGGGTAAAGGTCACCATGGAGCGATCTCATCTAAAGCATTTTTAAGATGCGGGATAAGATGCTTCAGCTCTCCAAGTTTGAATGATGTAGCTTCGTTTATTTCTCTACATACCGCGTTTACGACCATGTTTTATGTTTGATCCCCCCCTCCCATGACCTGTCAGCACAAGATCCCCGGGAAGTGACCTCATTCAAGATCGGTAAGATATGCTTTAGGTGTATAAGTTTGATGGTTGTAGCTTTAATAGTTCTCACAATAAAACGCAGAGATGCCAACTGTCCCACATTATCAGAGGCAGTCTCTGAAATTAGCTAAATATTTTATCAATTTACGGTGTT
>CAXHWN010000730.1:0-17000 GCA_964020975.1 Hermodice carunculata | reverse complement strand
GAAACTGATTTAACTTATTTCCATTGGGGTCCTCTCGATAGACAGAAACCTGCTGCCGTCGCTAACGCAGCTTCTCTTCTCGATAAACAGCAAGGGGTCTTTTATAAGCATTTCCCATAGACAGGTCAACACATACCCGGAGACAAGTCTCTTGGATTGGGCCGGGATTGAACCCGAGACCCCCCCCCCCCCCGCACATGAAGCATACACGTAGCCACTATTCCACGACAGCTCTCATCATTCATTGTGCGTGAATGGAAAAAGAAAGGAAGTCAGTTGAAAAGTAAGTACTGTTTGTGACATGTGATAACAAATGTTACAAATTGTCATGTAATGGCTCATCTGAGCTCACTGGGTTAGGCCAGGCAGCAATCAAGAGGAGGCAGACCATAGCATGATTCTCCATGCACTCCATGCACTCCATGCTTCAGAACACGGAGCAAAATCAGTTGTGATTGCACATGCTGGCACTAATGCGTTTGTCCTTGTCTTTGCTTTCACCGCACCACTTTTCCAAGTATGGCATTAACATGACTAAGACAAGAACGTGATAAACTAACATCCACAGCTAGCACACGTGCATGGTAGAGATACATGAACGGTATTGATTGCTCTCCATACACTTGCAGCTTGTGACACAGTATGCTGTTTTGCTAGAAAGGGAAAGCAAAAAGTATTTAAAATGTTAGAAGCAAATGTACAATATGCTGAAACTTTGTTCTAGTTGGGAAAGGAATAGGTGTTGTCCGATGAATTATATAAGAAACTTGTCAAATTTGTCTGTCAGTTGTATGATTCTAAAATTACTCACAAGGACATCGACACATAGTGATATTGCATGTTCAGCTCTTCAAAGGGTGATATTTTGTTGCATCAGGCTCCACCAAGTGACGACCCTTTCAGAAAACATTGCCAGAGAGTAAATTACCAAGCTTGCATTTGGTAGCACAGCCCAGAGTGTGATACAGAAGTACCATCACCAGCAAGCCTTGTCTGGAAGTACGAAGGTGACATACTCTGTGTTGATTGGATGGAAGCAATTCCTGCACCACAGGCAGGGCCAGCGTTGCTTGCCTGGAAGAGTTCAAAAGCATGTGCATACTATGCAGTACGGCCTTGCATGTACATGTGCAAGTACAACACCTGTGCCAACAGAGCTCATGAGAAAACAAACTTGTTAGACAAGCACATATACGATAGTTCTGGTGATCATGTTGGGGAGAACTTTTAAAGAAAGAACAGCTCTATACCCTTAGTAGATGAAAAACCTACTCGGGTGCAGTGGGTGGGGGTGGGGTCCGGATTAAACTTTTGTTTGTTCCTGGATACGTGCATTATACGTGTTATGCTGACAAGAACAGTAGGGTGCCCAATATATCCATATGGTAGACAAAAAATTATTGACATCCACTGTTATCATGTTCTCTGGTCACTAATTAAATCCCTCTCCATTTAGCTGTTTGCCAGTGATAAAGGGGGCTGCATGGCGTGCATAATAATTACGGCTAGTTGTTCTCAATTTTCCCCAGCATGATGAAAATGTGTAATCTCTAAGGGTTCATAACAATTAATCTGTAAGGGTGCATATGAATCCATACATTTGTCACAATCATTTGCCATACTGATATTTAGTCACAAGATTTTTTTTCTTTGGAGTTTTTTAAATGTTTTTCCGCAAGGTCTATACTTCACAGAATACGGCCAATGCTGGCTGTCATTGAAGTATGGTTTGGAATACATAGATTAATAATGGATTTCTGATTGAATCTTATCACTGAATGCACAGATGCATGGTTCTCTATAGAGCTGTGATCATTAAATTAGGGCTGACCTAGGCTTTCCATTACAAGGTATAGGAGGATATGGCTGTAATATATTATTTTTTTTTTAGATTTGGTTAAAAGTGGAAATTCCACTACAATGCTAGGATTATCTGGGAAAAATCGTGAAGGCGGTACATTGGATGAGACTACAGTTTGAAGTAACTCAAAATAAACTGGATCCAGTTTTAGCAGCAATTTATGGCTCAGAAATCATAATTGTTGCCACACATCAAGTGGAGAAAAAGGAGTTATTGTGCTGGAAACAAACGTTCCACTTCAGGACACACCCCATTATTTGATCTTATCATTTGCATAATTAATGCCTGATATATAATTTGCATAATTAATGTCTCACATGTGGTGAATATATAACAGAAAATAGGTTTAGCTAGTGAAATCAGGCTGAAGAAAACATGAACAAAAGGACAGCTTATGACAAAACCCTTCATTTTGTAGAACAAAACCAATTTCAGTGGCACTTTGGCCTTTCAACTTGAACTGGTCCCTCGACCTTAAGCTATGCAATACACATTGCTATCATAAATTTTAGAACATTAACACATCAAGACCATTCTAACAATACCAATAATGTTTTGCCCCCCCCCCCCCCCGCGCAAGGTGGAACCAGTCAGCCTCCTGGTCTATGGCCCATACAAATATACATGCAAGTTCACTCAATGGGGATATTTCGAATAACCTTAAGTCACTGGAGACCCATCTCTGTATACTTTGCCCATAAATTATGCTCTCTTTGAGTTTTATGAGGCACAAATCTGCACACATTTGTATATCTGCGAGATTTGTAGAAGGGTACAGAAAAAAGGAACATCAAGGTCACCACGGACAAGGTGACTGCGTTACTGGGAGCCCTCTGTATCTCCTTGTATTTGCAAACACAAACCTTTCAGTATTTGAGGTCGCACTTTAACATGTTTACAAGAAGTCGGGATTTGTTACCTCTGCAATCAAGTTAGCAAATTCTACATCAATAGTTATGGTGCAACATGATTGGCTATTTTACCATTTTACTTGCTGGGGTACGCTTCATCTCCTGCTTGTCTGCCATATTGCCGCTGTTGTAGCCTGGAACACTCCAGTGGCCTTGCCGAGGCCCCCCTGAAAGCTACCAGTAATAGAAGCCTAGCTACTGGGTTGTGTGCGGGACTAGATACTTTATTGATACTGGGTAGACAACATGTTACGGACAGGGTACATTTACATGTAGCTGTGCTTGGTACATGTGTTGGGATGAACAGCCTGATGCAGAAAGGGTTGAGACATGTTACCTATATTATCTCCATTATATATATATATATATATATATATATATATATATATATATATATATATATATATATATATATATATATATATATATATATATATATGAACATGCCGATACCAAACACACATAATACGGGTTGTAGAACCACCCCCACCCACGCACCAGGCCCTGGAATTAACTTCCCACACATGTACCTTATGCTATGAATATATGAATATACATGTATATTCGAAATGAGGTTTGTAAAATACTGCGATGACAATTACCATCAGTCCTTTTCTGTTTTAGAAAAAAGTTGTGGTGCAACAGGCTCCATATCCTCAAGATTTACTTGAAATCGGTTGTCCTCAATATCACTTTGCCTTTGTCACTTTCTGTAAAGTTCTGTGTTCCTAATGCATGTAATATTCGATTTATGGTGCAAATTTAGTGACAACGTACTATCTTTTCTATAAGGTTAGTAATATTCAATTAGGCAGGTATACCCACATCCTCATCATCACTAAGTCACGCATCCTTTTTTCTGTTTCAGTGTGCTTTACATTAGAGGAGCTGTAGAAGCTAGTCGTCATACATAATATTGAGATGAGAAGCACCTACGCTGTTTGATACAGATGTAATTTTGCTCCGTACATCCACATCAGGATATTTTTCCAACTTTCCATCAAAGACGTACCCCGTACGGCTTTGAATCAATCCTGGGTGCGTCTTTAATAGAAAGTCAGCAACACAGAGTTTGTATATTGCTGCAAAAAAAAGACTTATATAATTATTCGAATTTTACTTAGTCTGAGGCCTGGCCATAAAAATATGTGCAATAATTTTATAACCAAGTGAGGCCAGAAAACCCTTACATGGCCACAGGTGTTTAAAGTCAAAGTTTCCTGACTTTTATTGAAAGGAGGCCTAACTTTAAGTAATTCAAGTTCAATGAATTGCACGTACATTATATTTTTAAATGGATCAGCTGTTATTCAAATAGCACAGAAAAACATGATCCATATTCATTCATTCCAAACCCAACAATAACAGCAATGAGATTCTAGACTTGGCAAAGCATCAACATTTCTCTTCCAATTCCAATGTGAAGAACCAAATTTCACTCCTGACTTGATACAGGCAGTCACCCATAAAAGGCAACTGGTGGTTTTAAACCGCTCCTCTCAACCTTAGAAATATTCATCATTAACTGCAGACACTAGTTCTTTTCAAAAATGTATAGGCCTAACCACCCAAAACACAAATTTCATTACTTCTCCCAAAAATAAAAAGAGACCTATTAGGCCTATCACCTTTTAGTTCTCCCGACTTGTCAGTCAGCTTAGTTTACAGCTAAAGAGTTAAGTAGTCCGACATCGTTTTTGTGATATTTGTGAATCTGGGATATTATAAACACACTCTACCTCCAGTATAACTATGAGTCGGAGAACAAAGCCCACATCACGACATAACCAATGAAGTTCAAACAGTCAATGACATCAATGAAGACTGTATATTTGCTCAATAATAAGCCAAAAATTCATTGTACTCAAAAGGATAACTTTATCTTTTGAAACAAAAAAACAAAACAAAAATACACACTAGTACTGTATTCATTGTCCTGCCCCCCGAAGTTGTACATGTATGTATATATGTACATATATATATATATATATATATATATATATATATATATATATATATATATATATATATATATATATATATATATATATATATATATATATATGTACATATATATATTACCTTGAAAGAGTTCAATGCCTTTTGGTCTCCTGAACAGGCAAAGTGACAATTCCATGAACTCAGTTGGCACAATAATGACATAAAATACAGTGCCCACTGTTTTCTACAGGCAGAAAAGGGGGCACAGTAAAAAGACAGTCATGTAAAAAAGAGCCACATAGTTTGTGCACCTCTTATGCTGCAAAACATTTCTTACAATTGAACTACTTAATATTAATAAAAGACTCCCCCCCCCCAAAAAAAAAAAATGGGAGTGACTGTGAGGTCCTCAAATGTTTCTTGGATACAAAAGAGGACACTTTTGGAAGATATTATTATAAAATTATAACCTATTTTTATGAATAAAATATGCGTTGAGCGTACGGGCCAGAAAAGTTTGCAGGGTATAAAACTTTAGCAAGTGGCCAAGGAGTATTACTGGGTTGGTCATATGGCCCATTTAAACTAGCCCAAATGAAGCCCAAGTTCTGTGTTCATTTAATTTAAACAGAAAAATATTGTGTGGTACAGTTGTTCCTGTTTTGAAAGATCACTCTACTTAGCAACCACTTGGCCGGCCTGAAAAGCCACATATGACAAGTCTGTGGTGATGTATCTTCTTCATTATTATACTTCTAGTGCGACAGACTGGCTTTAAAACCTAAGGGTGGTATTTCAAAATACTTGTATACACAAAATTGAGTTCTTTGAGTACCTACCAAACTATTGCATAGAGGTGTCATTCCTACTATGGTTTATAGTTTTGTAACAGCCACATCCTTAGAAACATTAACCAAAGTTGCAGCAGTCTAATTTATGTAAATCGAGGAAATACTCAAAATTTAAATCTGAAATAACTTCAAAATTATTACAGCCAGAGGTCACACCGCCACTCCAATTGGTAGGTTTGTTACATAACCACATCCAATGAAACATGAACCAATGCAAATTAGGTGAATGCATAAAATTTGAATCTGAAATAGCATCATAACTGTTACAGATGGGGGTGTCATTTCCACTTTGATTTGTAGATTTGTGACAAAGTCGCATTCAATGAAACATGAACCAAGGTTGTAGCACTCCAATTTATGGAATTAGGCAAAATATGCACAATTTAAATATGTAATAACTTCCACACTACTACAGATAGAAGTGCTATTGTACCTTCAATTTATTGGTTTGTGCATATCCCCACCCAATGAAATATAAACCAAATAATAGCATATTTATTTATGCAAATTATGTGTATACTCAAAATTTAAATCTTGAATAACTTCAAAAGTATTATGGCTTAGGTGTCATATCAAGCTTCAATTGTTTGATTTGTAGGATAGCTGCATCCAATGACTAATGAATCAAAGTTGTAGCAGTTTCATTAATGCAAATTTTCAAATAGCTTGAAAACTGTAAAAGATTAAGATACCTTTCCAACTTCAAGTTTTAGGTTTTTTATACAGCTTTATGAAAAAATTGTTTGGGGAAACTTGTGGTGATATGACGTCCACATTATATTGACGGGTCCTTCCTTTGCCTATACTGAGTGAACCAACTCTCAGCCCTGGTGAGATGCGATTCCAGCATAGGCAGGGACCCTTGTATAAGCAGCTTGATAAATGCAAATTAGGCAAATCGCCATGAAAAAAATTTGTGGGGAAACTTGTGGCAATATGACACCCACGTTACCTTTACGGACCCTTCTTTTGCCTATACTGAATGAACTTATCCTCAGCCCTGCTGAGATGCGTTTCCCGCTTAGAGACCCTTGTATTTGCTGTTTGATTAATGCAAATTAGGCAAGTCGCTTGAAATTTATAAAAGATTGAGCTACCATTCCAACTTCAAGTTTCAGGTTTTTTATACAGCTCAAAAAGAAATGCTGCAGGAGTTATATAAATACTGAATACTAGTAGGCAATCCGTAAAAGTTTGTCTAGGCACACAATTGATATGCTGACAAGCAAATCAGATTTTTCTACTTAGGTTTATGTGTCAGCATCACTGGAGGTGGTAGGGCATAAATGACTGTCTGACACAAGCTGCTGGGGAACCCTGAGATGCCTGGCTCTAAATGAGCACGCTGGTGGTAGTGCCTGTGCTGCACACACTGATAACGTAATAGCATGGAGGGGAACACAGAGTTGTGACACTAAAAGTTGATAATATTTGGGAACTAGACTTATTCCAAAAATCTGCAACAATGGCCGAATAGTGATTTGGTGACACTTATGGCAACATGACACCCACATTACATTTACGGGCCCTTCCTTTGCCAATACCAAAGAACCAACCCCCAGCCCTCCTGAGATGCGGTTCTCGCATAGGGACCCTTGTATTTATTTATGTGTACCCTAGTCGCAGCTTGATATGTGTGATTAAATCGGCTAGCCAGCCAGGGGTGCAGGCCATCTTCTATTTAGGTATACACTCACATGGCCATGTTTTGCATACCTGGACTATTTACTGAATGTACTCCATAAACAGAGAAATAATTTTAGGATAGGTCTTAGATAGAAGAAAGACCTTAGGCTTGGTTATTACCTAAGTAACCAGGTGAAAGTAGATCTCTTCAGCTAAAGATACCTGGCTAAAAGCCATATTGCAGGGAGGTTTTTACCCCCATTTTCCCTTGCAAGCCTTGGCTGCAGGGTTGACACCTGACTTTCACTTCAAACAACACCCGGTAACTCAACCTAATTGGTATTATTTAATAAATAATATGGCTCTTTAGTCCAGAGATTAGGACCTCTATTTAACGTCATACAGTCACTTCCTTTTTCAAATCTGAACAAAAATGTCGTAATCATGTTAATATTTAGAAAATGCAATTGAATTCACACATTGATCATATATACTGGCTGACAGAAAGCAAAATGTGGGATCTATTATGTACCATGAGGCAAAGGAAACTGGACACAGGCAGCTGTTCTAGTAACCAAACTATTAAGAGAAAGTGACAAACAAGCTGGGTGAGGCTGTGTGTGCAGTGATCAACATCTGACTTCAAAGAGTGTTGGACTTGGTAAGGAAAAGAGAAATCCGGGCTAAAAAAATCTAATTCCTTGGTATCTGAGGTGTATACGTCATGGGTGCTATACTGTATTGAAATTATTGGGCTCCCTTAGGGAATATGTAGGGTCAAAAGGGGTGCTAATGCTGATATGATAATGAACATTTATCAACCAGTGGTTTGTAGGACACGTATACTTCATGCAGACATTCCAGCTCAGACAAGGAGTGGACTACTCAGCAGGCAGAGGCTGGGTCAATGGGGGAGATCAGGTTAGAATACTAGTTACAGTTGAGGCATTTGGTAGGACTGCTGGGTCAGTCAGACTTGACTCATATCAGTGAAATCCCCCATTTTACTCTAATCTTGACTCTTGCCACAATGCTGCTAGTGCTTTAATACATATGTTTGCTGAAAGACTTATCTTGCCCCAGCAATCAAGTTGTCTTACACACCCCATCTAAGTCTGCCTTTCTTGATGTGTCCTTTTTATTTTAAGTAAGAGCTAAAAGTAAGGCTGTTTTACACTTCCAAAGTCACCGGGGTCCTTACCACTGCCGTGTGCAATGTACACTGGAATTTATGTGTATCAAAATTATTACTCAATCTGGTATCATGTATATATCAGGCTTAGGCTTTGCTTTATGTAATTGTTAAGATTTTTGAAAAAACAAAAAGTCCCATTTTGCATCAGTGTAATTTTATTTAAAATGAAATCAAGTGGCACAGGGCTCAATCTCCACTATGGTAATGAGTTCACAATGTCAAAGTGCATGCAACTGTGTCACAGGACATACCTTACCTAAGGATTTCAAGAGGTTGAAAAGAAAGAATTTTATAGGTAATGCAATTTTTTGACGTTGAATTGTGTTGTATTAGTGTTCGTCACATAGATAGGTGTTGAGGTGTGATGCAAGGTAGTAGTAGTAATAGATGTGTTATTCACCTTTGTTTCCACTTACAGTGTATCTGGAACTACATAACCAGGAGAAAAATGATAACTTATTGCAAGAAGCCAGTTGGCCAAATGCGGGAGGCCCACAAATAACGAAGGGCAAATACCTACAGAAAACCATGGAAATAGACCTGAGGGATTGTAAAAGCATAGGTAAAGAATATATTATTTGTCATGTTGCCTGATCACAAGTACTCTTGAAACAACATAAATTCAAACCAACCCATGACAATGAAAATTTCATGAAATTATTAACCCTTTGAGCTCTGACCTTCCACAAAAAAACGAGCCATTACCCCTGGACTCCAAGGTAAACATCATTGATTTTGATCGACCTGTATGTAACTGACGATTTATCAATATATGTCCCCTTTATATTGTAAAGTGTATCACACAAAGAACAAAGAAAACAAAATCCACGCCCTGTCAAAGTCCAAGTCTTATGCCATTTGCTTACCCATAATACTGGGATATCAAAGAATTTTTTTTTTTCACTTGAATTTTTACTAATTGAAAATAGAAGTGAAAATCATGTAAATTGACAAGGCATACCTTCTTTTAGCATAAACTTTGTTTGTCCATCTATCTATCTATCTATCTATCTATCTATCTATCTATCTATCTATATATATATATATATATATATATATATATATATATATATATATATATATATATATATATATATATATACATACATATTATATACATATATATATGTGTGTGTGTGTGTGTGTAGTGTGACTATTATTATCAAAAACTGTCCGACAAGTGTTTCTTCAAAAACAAATTATTTATTTCAATCACTTAGTAGCCAGGTACATAACTGTATGAGCATGCTGTACACTTGTGAGATTTTCATTGGGATATACACAGAAGTATAAAAACTCAACCAAAGCTAAATCTAGTTGGTATGTCAATGAAACGATCTAAAATTTGGCATATTTGATTAAGTATAATTACATATCATGGTCAGAGTCTGTATTTCGACACTCGACTAGAACATTTCCAGCATGTGACTTACAAAAAAAAGATTATTCTCTGGGCTAAAGCAAATATCAAAAGCACCTGCAGATCACAGATATATCCCTCCAGAGCGCAAAAGTAGTCTGTGACGATATATCATCTCTTACTCAGAACAATATTGCATTCTGTAGGGTTTTAGGGTTTAAGTGAGAGGATTAAAAACTATTTCCCCAGTCGGTTCTGAATGATGAGTTGCCAACGTTGAAAGATGATGTGACTATAACTATTTTATATGAGCTTCACGACACGAGATTCATATCCCTTGTTAAAAAAGTACCTCTCATTCATGTACCAGCATGCCTATAATTCAATACAGCATTTGATTAATCTAGATTAGTAGCTTTCCTTTGTACACTTGCATCTAAAGCATTCCAAGGAATGCTGTTGACTCAGTCTAACATCTTGCTTTAAATATATTCGTTTTGTTTTTATTTACAAGAATCCGACTTTTCAGATAAAATGAGTGGATCTATTATCTAAGTGGGTATATATGTGTTTACAGTATCTTGCACAACTAAATTGCTAAGAAATTTTGTGAAAACATGTAGATCTTTGTACCTTAGTCACTTTTATAAATGATAGTTTACCTGCTCAATCCTAAAGTAGACCTACGTGCAGTGTTCAAACATAATACGAAATAATATTTATTGTACATGAACCAATGGAACATTAGAATGATGCAAATTTTCACATTAAAATAAAGACAATGACTATTCCTGCTAAGTTAGCATTAACAGTTGAGGCACAAGAATACTTAAGGTAACATACAAAATCATGGAAACTATTTGTATGCAGAACATGCTAGGCTTATAATATTGAGGTGTCAAAATTGCAAATAGGCCTACTGGTAATGTGGAAAAAAATAAACAATAAATGATTTTTACTCACCTGTATTTGTTTATCCGATGCAAAGTGTCATTTGAATCAACAATAATCTTGATCAGACTTCATGCTAGGGAGAGAATGGTGGTCATCAGAGACGTGGACCTGAATGTTCGTTGTCGCAAGGTTTAAATATTAAGGGTAGCTCTGCATGTCACAGAGGCCAATATATTTATAGGTCTTTTCCACAATACAAACATGAGACTTATTGCAACAACATAATGGGCCAACGCGAGTTATCACCTTATTGCGTGATAAGCCTTGTTACACCAATTATGCTGTCAAAAATCATAGTTGCTTGAGTGGAATGTGGAGCAATGTAGCAGTTCCAGGCATGTTGAACCATCGATGGCCAGACATTTGAATAGAGTGACTTCAAAGTGCTAGCTCAAGTAACTTGATAGTCATAAATTAAATCCATCATGGAATAGAAACTTAGCCTACCAGGAGAAAAAATGTCATTGGTATAATGTTTGTCATACTTAAATTCAATCAATGTTTTGCCAAGTGGTGCATACAGGACTTAAGGGTGGGGGGAACTGAGATTCCTCAAACGGCAAAGTGTTGAACTTATGTAATAATGGAGCATATGACATCACTGACAGCAGTATACATAATAGCCCAAAGATATATCATGCATATAGATTTTATAACTTTCTGTGATAGGGATTATTTCCACCAGTTTCAACATTTTTGCTCCAAAACTAAAAAAAAGTAAAAACAAAGTTATTATTTATAGATAGCTATAATGGGCGGGGGGGGGGATTGCATTCTTCTGATGCTGACTCCAGTACAGGTCTTCTGGTGCATAGAGACAGGAGCATGCTCGGATAAATTCTGGCTTACTGGGGAATTTCCCCCAGTGAAATCAAACACATGTATCAGATGATATTTTGCCAAGTGGAGGAAAATTCGCACATACAAACAGATTTGGGTAGATTATCCAATAATGCAGAAATTCTACATTTCAGGTGAAATAACATATTCTAACTTCTGTTGGAATTTCCCCTGTTTGTCAACATTTCTCAACCAGGAGATATGTACCTCAGGCAATTAGGAGAAAATCCCCAAGCATCATGATATATTTTCACAAGTCCAATATAGTGGCTTGTGGATAATTACCTCTCTGAGCATAGGAAACTACAAATATCCACTGAGCTGTAAGCGTTTATCCCCCGCCCTTCCCTTGCAAGTTAAATAAAGCTTCATGGGATATTTTTAAATAGTTCAATAGGCGATATTGAATATTATTTTTGCTCAAAGCACTCATTTACTGTGATCTAATTTGTTTAATATATTATTAATTGTATACAATATGAACAAATGAATACCAGATGCAATTAAATACACTTTTAAATTTACACTTTGTACATCTTTCAATATATTTCATTATTATTTGTCTTATAGTTGACGAGGTTGCATCGGCTGTAGACACTATGTTTAATTGAACACCCAAATAAACAGTCTTGTGGACTTCAGTACTTCATATTGATGGGTAAAATCGGTTCTTTTGAGGTGATTCTATTTCGCGAAAAAGGAGAAATATAATGCATTTTTAAACGTGTTCAATTATTTTCACCCCTGACAAATATATTATTTACCTAAAAGAAGGAACAACTTCAATGTATGAAGTGAGTACACTTACTTAACTTCAGTAATTTTACATGCATCTAGATTTAAACGAAATAAACGGAATGCACAGGTAATATAAATTGATATTTTGTAATCCTGCGAACGCTACAGTTCTTAAGATTCATGTTTATTAATTATATTTCCATTTGCAGTGCCAATAAATTTCGTTTCCAGTATAATATATATTACCTGTGCCACACATTTGTTCTCCTTTGACTGAATACCAGAAAATTGGGGGAAAATTGTTAAGGCGGAACAATTACCACTCCAGTTCCTGGGCTTCTACTTTATAACTTTCAGGAGTCCGAAAACTTAACAACATTAAAAATTGTATTTTAATTTGGTTTCGATGCCTCTGAAATGTACTGGCAATATAAGCTTTATGTCAATACTGGAAATAGTCACAGTTTCTATATGGTGGTGTTTGTTCTCTCAGAACTTGTACACAGTAAGACACAGGGGTGGCGGTGGCAATTCCCACTCCATCAATTCGTTTGCACTTAACAAGAACACATCAACTTAACTAGAACAGGCTGATTTTCTGATTTTCCTGCGGAAAATCAAATGTCTCCCAGTGCGCCCTTACTATTGTTACCCTTATTTTTAGAAATAGGGTTACCGATTCCAATGATCTACAGACATGGTGAAGGTACACTCTTTATTGACATTTCAAAACGTTGATTTTTGACGAAATGCCCACGTGAGCTTGAAAAATAGGTCAAGGTCATACATTTGCAGTTACAAGCAAGGTCTTACAAAAAAAAAAGTCTTACATAGAAATATAATCACACAAACTGTCAAACTCTTTAAGACAAATCTCTCTCGAGTGCATCCGCCACGAATTTTAAAACGTAGCCGTGTGGCCTTGAAAATAGTTCAAGGTCATCCATCTAAATTCCAACCTAGTTGGTATTATGGTACATGAACATGCAAACTTTCAACCTCCTAAGTCAAATCCTTGCACAGTTATTGCGTCCGCGTCAATTTTACATGACATGCCCTTGTGACCTTGAAAAATATGTCAAGGTCACCCATCTGCAATCCCAAACAAAGTTTTATATTAGAACATATTCACATAAAAATTTCAACTTCCCAAGTCAAATCTTTTCTTGAGTTATCGCGTCCGGAACGCCATAACAATAGGTTTTAAGAACAAGAAGAAGAAACGGACGCAAATACAATATGCCCCCCCCCCCCATTGCACAGGGAGACATGATAAACCAACAATGATGCCTCAACTCTGTGTGTGTTTGTGTGTTTGTTTGTTTTTGTTTTTTTTTTGTTTTTTTTTTTTATTTGTTTTTTTTGTTTTTTTTTTTTTTGTTTTGTTTTTTTGTTTTGTTTTGTTTTTGTTTTTTTTTTTTTGTTTTTTGTTTTTGTTTTTGTTTTTTGTTTTTTGTTTTGTATTGTTTTGTCTTGGTTTTTTGCTTTTTTGGGGGGTTGTGTTTTTTGGGGGGTTGTTTTTTTTTTTCTTTTTTGTTTTTGTTTTTTCATTTTCAAAACGTGCAGCCAGTGTTAATGTTGTGTTAAAAAATGCTGGATAATGCTGCTAACACATGATATGGTAAATTTTCATGGTTGTTTAAATGAATTTGATATTCCTTTAATTGGGAAAGATACAATGTCCCACAAAAATCCCGCTTGAGGGATGAGGCCATATTTGAAGTGTGGAGACTCTGTATCAAATGTTCTAACGAGGTGGCTACAGAAGTTGAAGATGTTGTTTGTAGCTCCTGTTTTGATATTAAAATGAGGTCAGTCTCTGTTGTTGGGTACATATTGGTTCAGGGGTAAGTAAAATTGTTCTTATCTGAACCTGTACTATGAAAATTTGGTAATTATGGTTTGTTTGACAGGTGTTCTTCTTTGATATGAAGCTCTGCATTTATAAGCAAAACTTCACATATTTAGCTAATTCATCAATTGCCACGTTCATATTTATTCATTATTATGTGGGTTGTCTGTGCTGAATATTTAGCTTAGACAAGGAGCCGGTACTCAGAGAGACATGTACGGGTAAAAGGCTCCGAAACATGTTGAGTAGTTACCCGCTGAAGACCCTTTAATTTATTTGGGCTAATACAGCCTATGTCAAAATTTTTCAGAGGAACGTGTGCAATATGGACAATAGAACTTCTATGTATATAAGTTAGACAGGGACAGGTTAGCTTAAGGAGAGTAAAGAGTTCGGACTACGGAATAAGATAATGACTACTAGAAAGTGGTTTTGGACAAAAAGACACAAATACAATTGGCATGTAACAGCGCGGTTGTTGGTAGGCATTTTTTTCATGACGTCGCTGTCAGAGAGAGACTTCATTTTTTATATTTATATTCATATTAACATTAATACTAGAACTAAATTTGTCATGAATATTTGTGCGTAAAATGTTTGAAAGCCACAGCGAAGGACCTTTTGTTTATCAGTGGGAGGAGCTATGGGTGTGGCCAGCCGCTTGTTACGTAGCGCAGTAGGCACTGGCACGTGCCGTGCTGTACATGATGTTACCATCGACTGATGAAAACAAAATTTGTCCCTATTATTTCAATGCTAACAAAACTTCCGAATGTAAATATTGAAACTTGAAATCACTAAGACAATATGTCTTTCCATAAAAATACGACAAATTCTTGGAATTTGTCATTTTTTCATGAAGGCTTCCTCAGTTTGCATTATAGCCATCTGAAAGATTGTAGCTTTGCCCAGTACAGGTCATGTTTCTATACCTCTGCTGATGTCATTAGCGAAAAAAAAAAAAAAAAACATGGAAGATTTTATGTGGGTAAAATTATGTTCTTCATTTGTTGCATGTCACATCACCAGTCGAACTGATTAAAGCACTGTATGATGGTCAGCTTACATAGTCAAACATGTCCAGGTTATATATAATCATTACGGCTGCAGCATTTGTCGGTCAGATATCAAAATGAACATCGATGTACGTGTCAACGGAGCCTTCGACTACAGGGCAAGAACTTAGCGGTTATTTTTATATGGTACTCGCTTAGGTTTTAGGCTGAACACCCTCAGTGGACTCTCTCGTGGACTGCATGTCATGTATCCCGATGCTATATATGTGTAGTTTTATTATGACCACCCAGGCGCTTATACACGTGTGGTTTATAGCAAATGACGAGACACTCATACACATATAGTTTAATTATTGTCTTCTTTGTGCATTACGGACGTGTGCGTCTGACCATTCTACACCATGTGTCAAAGTTTTCTGGTTTTGCTTTTATTCTTATTTTATTTTATTTTATTATTTTTTGTGGGGTCTCTTTTGTTGCTGAATTTATATTTTTTGTATTTTTTTTTTGGGGGGGGGACTTTTAGCTCAGTTTTCGTCAGTAGAAACCGATTGCATAAAAATTGTAAGAGTGACCTAATAAGACACAGTGCTCTAAACCAGATATTTGTGTTGATGCGGGTCGGGCATTTGGCATCCAAGCAGGGCAGGGATAAATTACATCGACATAATTTACTTGAGATTAAAATTATCAACCACGACAGAGGACACATATTAATAATACACATGTAGTTATGTTTCAGATGGTATAATATTGCGAGAGCTTCAATTCCAATTACTCTGCACAAACATAATGATGCGCATTTCTGAATTTGTTTTCCCTAGATCAAGATATAATTCAGGAACTGACATTGTGGACCACGTTGTTAGACTAAGTCGGGCATCGGTGGTCAATATTTCTTTTTGAATACACACACATGTACATCATGTACATGTGTGTATATATATATATATATATATATATATATATATATATATATATATATATATATATATATATATATATATATATGTGTGTGTGTGTGTGTGTGTGTGTGTGTGTGTGTGTGTGTAATATATAAATGTGCAAGTCCCCATTCCCCACGTACAAACATCTTTGCAAGGGCTGTATTCTTGGCACACAGTGTTATGCGACGTTCATTAAACCATGAGATATTTAGATTTTCGCGTCCCAGTTCTATCAGTGTGGCTCGTAACCTGCCACATATTGGAGAATCTTCCGTCATACACCATGGATGTTGTTCGAGTGCCTCTCAACATATGCTCTTACTGCAGTAGCCGCATACTGCAACTGGGTTTGTATGGTAAAGTATTATGACACACACTATTAAAACTTCTTGCCCTCTGCTGACCCTTTTCTATTGCAAATGTACACAACAGCTAAAAAATTTAGTATCGTGCGTTTGCTAACAACGACATTTACACTTTTCACCTATTGTTATAATTAAGACATTTGATAAGCATTAAAAAGTTACTGAGCCTTGCTTTTTCTCTTCCATGACAAATTCGAAAACTTCTTGGAGACCTGAAATTTTACAAATATTTCCCGTCACCATTTACTACCGCCTACCACAAGCAAACCCAAGATGGCAGCAATGGCTGAGAGCTATTTCTAGTCATGCAAAACTTCCCTAGCCAATTATGTAGGATGGACGTGCAGTTTATCTCCTGGCAAACCTTGTGGCAAGATGCCTAATCAGTTGTGTCCACCACTTGATGGAGTTCCATGTTCATATTCAGCTCAACCTGATCACTTTATTATTATCATCATCTTCATCATCAGTAGTATTACTATTTATCTATTTATTGGGAGGGGGCAGGGAAAGAGGCACGAGGAAATACTAAATTACGCCCTC